>JAOWAT010123665.1:0-10240 GCA_028571025.1 Longipedia americana
AAAGTTATTCTCTGTGTCTATATCAATGAGTAAAAGAACCTGTGGTGTTACTATGCTAAAACAAAAGAAAGTATAATAATTATAATGAATTACCTTATCAATTTTTTTTAAATTACTTCTTAGTCAATTTTACTTGAATTAGATAATAAAAACCAAATTAATTTTAGTATAAATCAACCATCAAAGATAAATTAAACGTTTTTTCGGGGCAGACTTTAATATCCGAGATATTTTTGTATTGTTACTTTGTAACCAAGAAAAAGAATTTGTATATGAAAAATGGAAAAATATTTTTGATTTTTCCAACAAAATATTTTCTTCTAAATGAACAACCGGATATTACAACAAAATTAATGCAAATGAAATAAAATAGTTAGTTTTCATCTGTTTACCATACAATCGAGAAAAATGCATTGAAAGTTAACAATAAAAGTATAAAAATTGACAAATATGGCCCAGAGAAAAACATTAAAATTATGTTCTGTCGTAGTTTAAAAATTGTGGCCAATAATCAATAATGAAACCAACCCTTTTAAAACTTGGAAGAAAATCATGTTTCAGTACTGTACATTTGTAATGACTACTCAATGAATTCCATTTTATTTTTTATCCACATCATCTTGGAACAATATTGTAAGAAAACACAAAATCCTGTATTTCCATGGCATTTCGGGTGTCGGAGTTTTGTTTCAGCAGTCACATGAAATAAAAAGAAAATTAAGATACGAGATGATTTCCAAATGAAGACCTCAAAAATTATTTGCATTTTTAACAGTGCAGTGCATAAAAGGACATTGATTAGTAATGAAAGTGTAAAAGGATGCCAGCAATCACAAATTGTAAGAGTGGAACATTTCTTTTGTGAACCGAGTAATCATTGATGCAAATTATTTTGGCAGATAGGAAAAACTTATTCATGCCTTTGATTTTAAGCCTTGCTCATCAGGCTTTCTGTAATTTGACATGGGTCCTGATTCTTACCTATGGATATTAACTAATTCCTGATATCTTTATAAGGACAATTTTCTTGAAAAGTACATATACTCTTTAAGATAGCTAAATCAATATTGATCAAATTTAAGACATGGGTGATAAAATCTCATGGAGATGATTAAAATAGGGACCTTTAGGACATGAAATTTTGTCATGTATATTAAATCGTTCTATGTAGATTATATTATAGCTATTAAAACCATACGCAGTGTCTGATTTACCTCCTTCTTGTCTCATGACAAATATATTTTTCTTCAAAGTATATAGTCGGGAAAAACACAATCAAAGCTGAAAGATTCCGATGACCCACTGTGATACGCTGTGGAGAATAAGTTCCTCATGAAAATTAAGACCATTCTGTAAATTGAATTATTGCTTTAGGAAGTAGAGATACACTTTCATACTTCAAGCAAGTAACTGTTAGATATAACAAAATTAAGAAGAAAAGATTGTTAGAATGGTTTCTTATTGAAGAATTGATATACAAGCAGGCTTTTTTGGGTAGTTATATTCTAGTAAAGTCAGGTAAAAGGACTGTGTTTAGGAACTTTTGCGATTTTTTGCTTAGTTTTGAGCAAATTTTACCTCATTTTCGGGAAAATTTGGTTAATTTTGGCATTTTTTACTACACAAGACATTTAAAACACCCATTTTTCAGCAAAATTTTCTCAGTTTCGAGAAAATTTTGGACACAATTTGTAAAAATTTTGTCAAAACAGCCTGATCAAGGTTTATTTGCTTCATAGAAGGGAAATGAGAAATCAGTTTTTTTATAATTTTGAGAATATAAAATAATGCTTTGGGTAAGTAGGGGTGATATGGGTGACAATTTCTTGTTCTAATTGATTTCTGATAATTATCATGCCTCAGGATGACTTTCTTGACATTCAAAGAGCTTGATTGAAAAAAGGAAGATCTTTGGAGTTTAAATTAACAATGAAAATCAGCCAAAAGCCCCCAAAACTTCTTCAATAATATTTTTTGTCCCTCCTCTTTATTGACAGGTCTCGTTTTTCTCATTTTCTCTCCGATTATTTAATCTTTATTGTCGATACTTCTCTCATTTCATGTGTGTATGTGTGTACCTATAATGCGTATGGTCTTGTACCTTTTGGCTGCATGGTTAGTAGTGTTTTGGTGCCAAGCAAGCTTTGGATAATTAAGTCATAAAACTAATCGTTTGATGGTCTTTGAATTTTGCTTCATTTATATGATTCGTCTTCTTGTGACGATTTGAAAACTCGGTTATTGTCTCAGAGAAATAAAACTAATGTTTTAATTTCCATTTCCTTCAGGCAAAAGAAGTAAAGCCATCAAAACTTAATTTGCTTTATCAGAAATTTGATCATTCTTAATTAATCTAGACTTTAATTTTTACGAGCTGGAAAGATTGTTTTAATGGATAATTTTTATGAAAGGATTTAATTTTCAAGCTTTTTTAATTGCAGAGACATGACTAAATCAAAAATGGAAACTTGAATTGAGAGATTCAGATACAAATTCACTTGGATTTTGGTATCATTTGAAAAATTGAAGTCACAATATGACCAAAATAGTATTGCTTTCATGGGTTTTATCATGCATGCACATTTGTAATATTATAAAAAATGTGCATGGAATTGGAAAAAGCAATTCATACAAGCACTTATATTTTTGTATTATTATTTTAAATTTACGCCTTGAAATTGACCCCTACTGGCAGAAAATCAGTTCAGACTGTCTTGTGGATTCATTCTCAATTTTTCAGCACAATAATTTTGATAAAGTCATTACTAGCAATAAACTTCTATTCGAACTTACATTGTTAGGGTAGTTACAGTGAGGAAGTAACCAAAGGGCACAAATGATTTCTTGATGATTTTCCATGAAAATGTGTGAATCAATGTTCAAAATACTTCCTCTTTTCAATGTATGTGGAATACAGTATATCTAGGAATAAATGCTAACTGCAGACTGAATTTAAGTGAAACATTAGCATTTATTAGTGGACATACACTAAATAAAACAATGAAAATCTTGAAATAAAAATTACTTGAGCTGTTACAACTTATTTCGACAAGAATTATTTTAGCATATATATACTCGATATGAAACAACGTCTACAAAGTTGATTCTGTCGTTGCTGCAGTAGGGTCATCTGCCAAAACCTCATTCAAGTGTTCGGCGATGCGCTACCCGATGTATAGTGTGGCAAAAGGTTCGTGCATTGTGCTCCTTTTACTTTTGACTCTGATAAATAAAGACAGCAGTCTGTGTACGGTATCATGCTTGTTCAAAAACATGCATAGTTCAGTAAATTCTCTGTAAAAATAAGTTTAAATCAAACATGTCAGTAATCAGAACATTGTTTATTTAATTTGTTCAAAACTGTATGGAATCTCTATTGGTACATTCCGGACTAATTCAAGCTTTTCGTCAAACATTCTGATTTTAAGGTCCTAAATGTTGTATATTTTGACAAAGTAAACTTAAAATTTCAAATGAAAAATATTAGAAAAATGTATTTAAAGGCAGACTGACCCAAAATCAAAAGTACATGAATTTGGTTAGAAAAGTATTCTGAATATTCTGGTAGCATCTTCAATTAAATTTATTCCCTAAAAAGCCAAAATAATTTGAATTATTGATGGAAAAATTATTTAATGGGGGACCATCAATGAGAATTTGTGCATTGAAGTGGAGGAAGTTTTGACACATAATGGGACATATTTTCCGGGAAACACTAACTAATTTCAAATAACTTCCTCGAATTTCATACACGAATTTTTATTAGTGGTCCCCCATTAAATAATACAATCTCAGATTATTTTGACTTTGGCCAACATGAATAAATTTGAAAATGTTAACAAAAAGGTTATAATTAATTTCCAATCGAAATTATGATCTTTCGATTTTGGGTCAGTGTGCCTTTAATTAGCAATCATTTTGCGATCATTTTGGGTAAAAAATCATTTGAAAAACTTATATGGAAATCAGAATGTTTGATGAAAAATTTTAATTAGTCCTAACCCTACTGTTGGTCTATTTTGAATATTTTTGTCTTGTTTAATAATATAGTTTTCATTAGCTTTAAAGGAAATAGCTCTCCAAGATTTTGATTTAGTACGGAGCTGAAATTTAATTTGATCTAATTGCAATGAAAATATCATTTTTTGTTATTTGCGTTACATTGATAGTTACAAATGAAGCAAGCCGAATAGGAGTTGTAAGGATGTGAATAACAAGAACTGAAAGTTCAGAACCCTGCACAGTTTTTATGACTAAAAGGTTGTTTTATTTTTGTTGTTTAACATTCAATGTTGATGTCCCAAAAGCTTTAAATAAAACAAGTCTTAGATATTTCCGTTGCCAAGCAAAATAAAGTCAATATTTGAGATGGACCAGTGGACTTTGGAAATTTGTCAAAATTTGGTATTTTTGAAGTCTACAATTTTTAATTTTATTTAAAATTTATCTTTCATGTGCAAAAAGAATCATTCAATTATCTATCTTCCTCTATGCGGAAATTGAGGTTCAATATAGCATTTTCAATGGATTTACTACATAACAGAAAATTTAAAATGCCATTGTCTCAAGATTACGCAAAAAATTAATTGCCAAAGTCCGCTGGGACATCTCATTTTTGGCTTAAAGTGGGGGCTGTAATATTATCTCTAGACTATTTTAGAATTTCCAAAAAATTTAATTTCATGTTAAAGATAATGCCATCCAAACCAAGAAATATTCAAATGTGCCTTCTGGGGTGAAGTGACCATATGATGAATGTAAAATGACTCTAATTCAAACAACAATTCAGGTAGCATGAAGTCTAACTGTTAGCAATATCTTTTAGGACCAAATGCCGCATTTAGAAAAATTAAATAAAGAATTGGAAACAAAATTGCAATTTGTGATGAGAGTTTCCCCCTGGCCACTCCACCCCATTACACATGACCACTTCACCCCTTAGATGTACAGCAATATTTCTAAGTAATTAAAGGAGCAAATAAAAAATTTTCTTCAATTTTAGAATCTCCAATAGAGATATTTACATGCTTTATAATCCAATTCCTGAAAAATTTTCATGTGGCTGAGCACCACACCACTCTCCAATGCAAAAATATGAAGAACAAGCACGAGACCGTGCACCACAGCGACCCTTTGATTATTCAATTGAAACATTAAAAAGCCAATTTTTCTAAATAATTCAAAATATTTGAAAAATTGCAATGTTTTTGTAAAATTCTGTAGAAATGTGCAAAATTTTCAAAACTTGTTTTTGGAAAATTGCAAGAATTTTGACAAATTGAAAAATATTAGAAAAATTGAAAATTTTTTGATAATTTGCAAAATTTTTGAAAAATTGAAAAATTTTGGTCAAGTGACAATATATTGAAAATTAGCATATTTTCTTAAAATTGGAAAATTTTTGAAAAATTGCCAAAATTTTGATAGTTAAAACATTTTGAAAATGTTTAAATATGATGATATTTTTGAAAAATTTAGCAATCTTTCAAAAATTTTCCAATCTTTCAAAAATATGCAAAATCTGTAGAATATTGCAAAATTTTTGAAATATCGCAAAATTTTTGAAAAATTGCAAAATTTTGGAAAACTTATAAGATTTTGCAAAATTTTTTAATTTTTGCAATGTTTGTTACTCTTACGCAAATTTTCAATCATTTGATCACATGAATCATCAAAATACTCAAGATCATCAAAATGATTCGAAAGTAGTTCCCCAAGGAGAAAAGATGAATAGTGACTTCTTGACAGCTACCTTCGAATTCTTCGAAGGGTCGCTGTAAAGATAGGACACTCTTTAAAATTACTGTTAAATGTACATAGGCATTATTTTTAGCCAGTCATCAAACATTTTCATGGACCCATAGGATGATATTTTTGACTAGTCAAATCAAAAATCTGTTTTCTCTACAAACTTAGTCATAATTTTGTCCGAAACAAGTATTTTTCCAATATGGCCACTCCACCCAGCAATGGCCTCTCAACCCCAGGATACGGTACAGATTTGTGTTTTATCCTTGAAGGAATATCTCAAAGATGTTCAAAATTATATGCAAAGATGATTTAGAAATCCTGTTTCATAAAAAGGCTTGGTGTGTTAAAAAGCCTGTTTGTGCAAAATAGCCTGTTGCTCAAAAAAGGCTGTTGCTTGAAAACTTGCCCAAAAATGCCTGTTGCATGAAAAAAGCCTGTTGCTGGAAAAAAGTTTCAGCCAGTCTAGCAGCCTGTAAACTGTAATTCCTGAGAACAATGGCAAGAAGGAGAACAACAGTCTAAGTAAAACTGAGACCTTGGTACTTCTAACAACTTTCCTTTGAGCTTGTCTTAATATTTCATTGATAAGCATGATAATTGATGGAAAAGCTGAGTTCTGGAATATTTTTACGAGGCGAAGCTTCGTAAGAGACTGTCTTTTTTCTTCTTCTCCTCCTCCTTCTTCTTCTCCAAAGTTCAAAATATTTAATAACTTTGTCAATTTTGAAGGTATCGTCCTGAAATTTTGCATATAGTTTCCTTAGGAAATTTTGAATTTTTTACTGCTGCCTACGGGCCCAGCGGGTCAACTCCGGGGGGGGGTGGATTTCTCAATTTTTTTTAAATACTCAAAATGTTCCAGTTTTTGGAAAAATCAACTTTGCATAACATTTATGATTTTAAAGATTTAAACATTTTTGAAAAATGCTTAAAAATTTTCAATTTTTAAAAAATGAACTTTTCAAAAAAATTTTAAATAATTTTCCAAACTTTTCAAAAATCAAAAACTTTTTCCAAAAAACTTTTAATTTTTTTCGAATCTGTGACCCTTCCTACCATTTGTCCATGTTCTGGACGCTGTTGTTGGCAAATATTCAATATATTTTCTTTCTTTATTCATTTGTTACACGCAATACTTCAAATGTATCATTTGGGTTATGGATTGCAAAATCTGTTACGGTAATAGGACATTTGTTTACCACAAAATTTGCAGATGCATTCTAGTTCTATTTTGCACTGGAAGTTGCTGTTCTTTCAAAATTCAATTATTAGAAATTTTTCATATATCATTCCGCCTTCGCCTCGTCCAGGACACTGTTCGTCCTTGTTAACATTGCATCCCCAACACCAACATAGACACATTACATTGTCACAAATGCCAAAATGTCTTATTATCTGCAGGTCATGGTTTTGAGCATTTTTTGACTCAGTTTTAAAAAAGTTCTCCATTTCGGAAATAGAAATTTGCTCAGTTTTTGGAAGTTTTTTCAGTTTTGGGAAAATTCTGCCTAAAATTGGAATTTTGAGCAATATTTTGAAAAAATTGTAAAAAATTTGCAACTTTTGCCCCAAAATCGACAATTTTCCCCTCAAAACAAGACTTTTATAATCTAAAGAATTTGTATTTCCTGCTTTTGCCATTTTCTCTTGGTTTTGAGAAAAATTCACGCTCAATTTTTACAAAATGTTTGTCAATTTTTTGTCATATTACTACTCCGTCCCGACAAAATTGGCCGGACGGAAAAATCATAAAAATCACCAACATTCAATCTAATTTTTCTCTGAGCCAGTTGAAGGTTTTGGTTAAAGTAAAAGATGTTTCAAAAAGCAGAGATTCTCTTGTTTCAGAAACATTCTTTACTTTTTTTCATTACTTATCACTAAGTTGGAGAAGAGTCCAAATTAAAATTGGTGATTGTGATGATTTTTCCTTCCGGTCAATTTCGTTGGAACGGAGTAGTACTATAATTCTTTTTTATCTTTTCTATTCCACCTAGGACCCGTGTGCTCCTGCGCCAAAACAAATACCAGGTTGTATTGATGACAGAACATTATATTACTTCGATTTCCCATCCAATTCATGTAAAGGCTTAACATGTCGTGGGTGGACCCATCGCCGTTACGAAACTGTTGAGGACTGTGAGCGCATATGCAAAAGAAAAGACACATGAGGTGTCCCAACGGAGTTTTGAAATTACAGATTTTGCGCAATTTTGAGAAAACAACATTTTAAATTTTCTGTTATGTAGTAATTTCATTGAAAATGCCATCTTTAATCTCAATTTCCGCATAGAAGAAAAGAGATAATTGAAAAATTCTTTTTGCTGGTGAAAGATTAGTTCAAGCTACACCTAAAAATGGGGGGACCCCAAAATGACAAAATTTCAGATGATTTCAAAAGTCCGATAGGCCACCTCAAATTTTGCCCAAAATTTTCAAATTGGAAAACCCACGAGCACATTTCAATTCTGACCTATATATGGCAACTCCACCCAGCAAGGCCACTCCACCCTTGACTACGGTATTATTTGTTTAAGATAATATAAGAATTTTCTAATTCTTTAATTTGTTATCAAAATCAATATATGATGACTTAAATAGAAAGGAATACTCGAGGAATTTTATGTAGTAAAATCCATCTCAATTTTTCGACTTTTCTGTCCATTTTGGGGTCAACGATTTTTTTTTCTTAAATGGAAGACCTTTCATCTAAGTCCAAAAGTTATCTTTCAAAATTTTTCCAAACACTTACTACTTCAAAGTAAACAGCATGTAACCTTTTTAGTGGCGCCATCTATAATTATTCTTTCCTTTGTTACTACTAACAATTACATTTTGAAACTTTTTTCGATAAATAATGTTGCATCTTAGATGAAAGACCTTCTATTTAAGATAAAAATTAATCACCAAAAATGCAAAGAAATCTTGAAAAATGGAAATATATTTTACTTGATAAAAAATCCCTCAAGTATTCATTTCAATTTGAGTCAACACATATACAGAATCAGTACTGAAATAATGACGTCATTTTCAAAACACTCTTATTGATTTTAGTGTACCATTTTATGTAATGACTAAAAAGCAAATAAAAAGATTGCCTCACAGATAAGATCTAAATACCACTATGCCCAATTATCTTGATTAGAGATCAAGCACCGATTAGTGGGCACATTATTACCTGATTAATCTTTATTATCCATATTATCTTTATCAAGAATTCTCTGTTGGTTTCTATGTTGAGAAACGAAATTCTTTCATGAAAATAAAAGTTGTACGAATACTTTTAAAAGCAAAAAACATGTAGGCCGGTTTGCGAATTATTAATAATATCCCCGAGGAAATTAATGATGTCTCCGGTGACATTATTAATATCACCAGGGACATTATTAAAGAGACACTGAACTCAATAATCAAATTGAACTGAACATGAAGTACAGTAACCCCAATCTAGTCCCGCACTAGAAATTAAGAAAATCTTTACTTCTATGGCCTCTAATTTATTTTCACCCACGGAAAAAATTGACCTTCTTTTACTCCCCATAAGAGTTTCAAGTACATATATTTAGTAAATTATTCGATATATAAAAGGACTTCATGAGGAACTATCACAGAAAATACCTAAATCTAGGGTTAGGTATTTATTGATAAAATCAGAAATTGTTATTTTAAGGCATTTTTACCAATAAACAGAAAAAATGACATTAAAAAACGTTGAAGAGTGCAAAAAGTTACAAATACCCCTTAAAACTTCCTCTGGTCCAAAAAATAAGCCAAGAAATGGAAAATAATGGTAAATTTAAAAGTAATTTATGGGACAGAGGAAGTAAGCTATATGGCATACTTATACTAAAAATTTTGACTTGAAAAACTTATGGGGAATAAAAGAAAGTCTAATTTTTTCGTGGGTGAAAAAAATAGAGGCCATAGAAATGAAAACCCCGAGAAAAACTTTCCTTAATTTCTAGTGCGGGACTAAATTGGGGTTACTGTATATACTCTGAAATAATTTTCCAATTCAACAAAAATATTTTTACGTTCCTATATCAGCGCATAATTGAACTGCCAAAAAATTTTGAGAGTTCAATTTTTTAAGTTTTACTGAACACCCTAGTCATTTTGACCTTGTATTGCAAAAATCTGGAAAAAATCTTACAGATATCAAAACAATACAAAGAGATGTGAGAGCTTTCCAGACCCAATTTTTTTTCCAGATTTTAACATTACAAGCTTCAGATGACTTGGGTGCGCAATAAATCTTCAAAAAATTTGAACTCTCAAAAAATTTTAGGGTTCAATTATGGGTTTTTATAAGGGTTTAAAATAATTTTTGTTAAATTGGAAAATTATTTTAGGGCATATCTCAATACATAAATTTTGGACTCTCTCTCTCTCAATGGGGTTAAAATTATATGTCAGTGGAACCAGATGATTTATGTAGTGAAAGGCTCATCAAAAACTACTCAAAACTCGATTTTTTGACTTCATAACG
>JAOWAT010123776.1:0-10239 GCA_028571025.1 Longipedia americana
TTTACTAGGTAAAATTTTGGATTTTGAGATTTTCCCAAAAAGCATAAGAATTAGTTGTAAAATGAAGAAAAGTGAAGAAAGTTTCTTGATATCTCAAATAATCTTTGATTGAGAGCGCCAATAAGAAAAAATCTCAAAAATTTTGACATTGCTCTAGTTTTTACAATTTTTCCTTGATTTCTTTGAAACTTTAAACTTAAAGTCTTGAGACACATACAATCATACGTTATTAGTGACATTTTATCTCAATGTCAACAGATTCCTAAAAAACAATAGGGCCCAATTCAACTGTGGACACAGGTTATATAAAATGTTAGAAGAACCCAATTTTTTCTTTTGGACATCAAAGTAAAGGTAAAATGACGAGGAAAATTGCAAAGAAACAAATTGATACCCCCTATAAGACCTGGGGGAGGCCTTCTGAAAATTGCTATTATATATAGTATATATTATGTACAATTCGATAAATTTGGGGAGCCTACCACATGCCCTTGAAAGGTTTACACTCTGGTTCTTTCTGTAGGCCATCAAAGTATAAGTAAAATACAATGAAAAATACAAAGAATCATACTGATACCCCCTTCAGAACCCGGGGGGAGACTTCCGGAAGATACCAATTTTTATATGTACAGGCTCTTTTATAACAAAATTTTGTCAAAACTGAGTGCAATTTTTCGCAAAGAACTGAAAAATACAAAATTTCTAGATGTTGAGGTGGACTAGTTTTTTGCTCTTTTATAGTAAATTTTGCTCAAAAATTAAAAATTTTCTAAAACTCAGCCCAACTTCTCTCAAAACTGAGCCCAAAAAATCGCCAAAACTGAGAAATACAATTTTTTTAGATTTTTTAACTAAGGAGATGTTGTCAAAAAAAGCCTGATGTATTGATATAAAATACTCATCTTCGGGAGGCCTCACCCAGGGTCTTAGAGGGGGTATCAATGATTCTTTGTGTTTTCTAGGTCATTTGCCAGAGTATAAACCTTTTAAGGCTTGTGGGGAGGCCCCTATCCCCAAAAAATACCGAATTGTCTACATAAAAGCAATTTTCAGGAGGCCTCTCGTCTTGTAGGGGGATAAAAATTTGTTTCTTTGCAATTTTCCCAGTCATTTTACCTCTACTTTGATGTCCGAAAGAAAAAAAATTTGGCTATTCTCACATCTTATTCTTAAAATAAAACTGGCACCCACTTTTTCATTGTACACTCTTTTTTGACAAGCATTAATTTTATAAGCATCCTATTGGGGCTTGGACAATTCTATGTAGTAAAATGCTAAAAATGGACGGGGGGCCTTGAAAATTCCTTAAAACTGTATATTTGAGCAAAAAAATAAGATTGGTGAAGAAAAATTTGGTAAAAATGATGGCAATGGTCAGTTCTGAGCATTCCAAGTTCACTTCAATGAATGGGGCCTTATTAAGTGAAAGAAAGCCTGTATTGAAGTAAACTTTAACTGCATGAATCAAGGTATCTAGGTCCCAAAGGCTCACATCCAAGTAGTTTATGGCTTGCAGTGTTACATATTTTCAGAAAAATGAAGGATTTTTGCCAATTTTTAGTGTTTTCTAGATAAGCTAGAAAATTAAGAAATATCCATAATTTCTCTGAAAATATGTAACACTAGGAGCCATAAACGTGTATGTGACTAGATACTTTGATTCATACCAAAATGAACACCTCTGAACAGTCCATTAGCTCTACTCCACATGTCATACTGAAAGTTCACTTTTAGACACCTGGCCTACTGGTACATTTCATTTTCAATTGATTTTGGTTAATTTTTGGTCATTTGGACCATCTCAGGACCACAGTGAAGATCCCATGTATTTTCAATGTTTGGTGTGGAAGTTAAAAACATTTGAAATTCATTTGGACCAAAAATGTTTTTGTGCTCATTATTTATGGGTATGAGTTGGAATTTCAAATTTCATGATTTATGACATTGGAAGACATTTAAAAAACAGGACCTGATTTGTCCTGAAAAAAAGAAAATGGATGTATCCAAGATAAACATAAAAATTTTGAGGGCCATCCATTAATAACTTCACATACAATGATACAATTCAACCCCCCCCCTCCCCTCCTCCTGGACTGGGTGGGGTTAAGGCAATATTTGGCAATAGAATTAGATCTATAGAATATTCATTCTGTGTCACCCAAAGTTCTAATAAATCAAATACAAATTTACAGAACAAATTGACTTTTGTTGTTAAGATCATTAATAGGCACAGATTACTTCCATTAATTTCAAATGTTAAGCAAACTATTAAAAAACCTATTAAGGTCTCTGTATCTGAATGGGTTGAAATTGATTTTGTGCTTTTATATGATTCAGTCAACTTTTGTATGAACACTTAGTAGTATTTGAAAATTAGGTTTATTATTGACACATTTAACATAGAATCATTCATAATGAACATCATACAAAGATTCTAGAAGCAAGCAACCAGAAAATGCTTCCATTAGAAAACACAGATCTGATTGTTAGGAATATACTCTCACTTCATGAAAAGGATATGGAAAAACCATTAATAGTGGAAGATGTAGATGATGATATTATCACTGCCAAGACCCAGACTAATGACATAGTTGTGTATAGAACAAGCTTCAAGAACATACAACTCATTAATGAAACTGAGGATAGGGATAATGACATTAGGCTTGGTTATGATACTGATAAGAACATTCATGATACAATAAGGGAGACTGATACCCATGATGGGAAAAATTTAAAGACAAAGGAGAAGAGTATTTTGGAAAATCAGGAGGATTATTCCAATAAGGGGGATGATAATAAGAGTGATGGTAACATAGAAAACAGTGAACTGGAAATAGAGGAGAAAATTGAACCAGATAATTTATCTGTAAATGATGAAGGATTATCTGATTGTGATGATTTTGAATTAAAATTAGATTTATTTGACGATGATACTGACTTGGTAAATTATAATGATGAGAAAAGGAAAAACATTAATACAGGTGGATCATTGTCAGATTCTAATTCATATCATCGAAGACTACTTATTTCTCCAAATTTTTCAATACAAAGCAAATTCAGATTGAGCCCCAATCTTCAACAACAAGATAACATCAACCATAATAAAAATGTGGAAAAACTCATTACAAGTGAGGAAAAGACTCATTTTTCTGGGGATAGTGATGAAAAGGAGGAAGATAAAGTTTTGAACATTGATAGTCCAGATTCAAAATTTTCTAACAATTGTTTTGTATTAGGACAAAATAAAACAGACCAAGAGTTAAATAAAGAGTCTGAAAAATCTCAAAAACCCACTACATTTTCAGATAGCACCAGTACTAATGAAAATGTTTTAAATTATAGTGATGAAAAACTTCAATTAATTGATTCTAAAGTTAATGTTGTGTCAGAGAATAATTTTTCTCCCAATTCAAATTCCATTGAAGCCAAAATTTCTAGTCATGATGATAAAAATCATTGTAATAATGACCAGACACTCGTTAAAATTCAAAATTATAGTGATGATGAAATGTGTTCAAATGACAGTGTTCCAAATTCTCATATTTATAAATCATATAATGTTGCCAAAAAGTCTGAAACTTCCTGCTCAACTGTTGCTCCAAACAATAACTCCATAGAATATTTTCCCTCAAAAATAAAATCAAAATGTAAACAAACTTTGAAATGCATTGACTCTCTAAAACCATCCCTTAGTAGTAGTTACAATAAGTCGATAGATTTCTGTGGTATTTGCCAAGCAGTAGTGACACATGAGGACTATGCCATAAAATGTGATGGTCCCTGTGGCCTGTGGGTGCACATTGAATGTGGAAATGTCTCTGAAGGCAGTTACTTTGCTCTCCAAGAATTGGACAGTTTTCTGTGGGTTTGCCATGCTTGTGTACAAAATAGGTTAGCCACATCTGGTGTTTCATCAAATCAAGAAACCTATCATAGTATTCATAGGAAGAAATTTTATCAATGGAAAAGTACAAAGATTAAGAAAGCTGCTGAATCTCTCTTGAATAACTACAGTGATAAAGGTAAAATAATTTGTGAAGGTATGAAGAAAAGTTAAAAGAGGAGCTTTACCATTAATTGTGTTTCAACCAGATGAAAGATAAAGCTACTCTAGGTTTTGATACATCATGAGAAAAAATAGTGTGCCAAATATTTCATCAACATTGGAGTATATGACAATGGCATTGACATTTTGAAGCCAGATAAAGTGACATTTGAAGTAAATTATTTTCCTTTGTTTTAGATTTGGCATTTCTTGAATCTGATTTATTTGAACATTTTGCCTCAGTGTTCAAGAACTGTTGGCTAAGTTTGTCAAGGATCTATTTTAGATAGCTTTTGAAAGCAAGATTTATCATGTAAGATTCTTACTAAAAAGTAAATTTTGAAAGGTACAAATTTTGCACTATCAATTGAACACAAGAAATCAGTTTCGCAAAGTCAGTTTCAGTTTAGAGTTTAAAAATGTTTCAAAAAGCTTGTAAAATAGGGATCCAATGGATAACAATAGAGATTTTGAATCATCTTTAATATTGAAGTTATGGTATTATCATATTTTCAAGATTTTATAACTTTAATGCAAGGTTGTCAAGTGTCACTTTTGAATTTCCCATATTTTCTCCCATTTCACAACTTCTTCAAGAGGTTATGGAGTATTGGAAACAAGAGATTATTAAAGTTACAATGTCATTCACAAAAACATTTTGCAAATACAACAGGCCAATTCAAGGTCTTTTCATCTAACGACACATTTGAGAAATATAGATTGTCATTAATTTTAGAGGTATATTTTGTAAAAGTCACCTTTTTAAAACTTAATATTACTGTAGAAGTACTCACTAGGCACCAAAAACTAAAAATTGTCAAGAAAAATCCTCAAAATAGCCTGCAAAAATGGACCTAGTACTCAGTACCATTTAGATAGAATTTTATTGTGAAATGCTTTTTGACTGGTCTGATCACTCTGAAATAGATTGATGATTGTATGAAAAGTGTCCAACCTACAGATTTTTGTCATGATGCAAAACAAAATGGACGCGAGAAAACAACCAAAAATCTAAAAATGTAACAGCCAGCCTTAAGGGTAAAATTGAGCATCTATATAAAGTTAGCACAAAAGTCTTTTTGAGATTAAATCAGTTAGGCATTGAAACCATAAATTTTGTTATTAGAAAAAGTGGAAAATAATTTTTTCAAAATGGACATGTCTCCCAAAATCTTTTATTAGTAGATAGAGCGATGTGAAAAAATGTAATTGTCAATATTAGTCATGTTTGAAAGTATATTATCATTAGAAAATTGAGTCTAAAACAACTATCACCTAATCAAACACTTTTTCAAATAAAGTCAACGTCTGAACAAATATGGCATATCTAATTATAAAGAAAAATGTCTACAACTATCTCCAAATAATCTTAATTGTAGGGTGGGTCATGGTCTTACTAATTAGGTCGAGATGAAAATCAAACTAAATATCTTTTTAAGGTGGTTCCAAAAATCTTCTTAATTTTTTCATTTAATGCCTCCTTCAGGTGGCTTCTTTCCTTTTAAGTTTTGTTTATTTTCACTTTCCCGGATTTTTCTGCTTACAATTTCAACATTGTTATAAACTTCCTCTGCACTGTTAAAAGATTAAATTATGTGAAATTAGCTGTAAAATGTAGTGGTTTGTAGCCACCCCTTCCAGGAATTTTTTAAGAGATGTAAGGGTATTTTTGAAGTCAGTAAGAGAAGAGAAATGATTTAAGTAACTTCCGAGCATCATTTTTGATAACGTATTTTTGGATGACCCACCCTATTACCAGCTGTTATCTGATAGGATCTACAAAATTGACAAATAAAAATCAGATTTGGGATTTTTACCTTGCGCAGCAAGGTTTTTACCTTGCGCAGCAAGGTATCAGGACCACTGGCGTGGTGGGGTGGGGTGGGGTGTCAAATGTTAAAAATCCTCTGGAAATCGGCTCTTGCTACAGGTTTCATGCTTTTCAAGGGAATATTAATACCAAGGAAAGTTGCCAGAAGTGTCCAGGTCTCAGGTTCACATAAATTGTTGTTCTCCTTCTTGTCATTGTTCTAAAGAAATACAGTTTACAGGTTTCTAGACTCGCCAAAATTCTTACTAAGGGAATATTGAGAACAATAAATGTTTTTGGAAGTACTCAGGGTTCAAGTTCACATTAATAGTTGTTCCCCTTCTTGTCATGGTTCTCAGGAATAATAGTTTATATGCTGCTAGTTATGTTTCAAAGGGCTTAGAGTTTACCTGCAGTTTCATAATCTTAAGTCCTAACATTCAAGGAACATTTTCATCCTGAAGTCCTTAAAACAATAGTATACCTGTGCTTATTTATTTGAAGATGTCCTTATACTAAATACATGGTCCTTCCTGTGCAAGGTTCTAGGGTTCCAGGCCTTGTTCTAATCAGATTTACCAGTTATTTGAGTTACATCTTAACAAGAATTTAAGCTTATTTACCTACTTGACTGGTCTTACAACTTTTTAATAACAGGATTTCAATGACATAAGTGAGAAATTTCATGAACAGACTTTTAATAAAATAATTTTACAAAAATATGAAGTAAACTAATTTTGACAGCTTTGGCTATTTTCTCATATAAGTATTGTTTAGAATTCAATAGCAGGAGATGATTTAATTTCCTTGGAATTTTGATTCAGTCTACAGAGAGAAAATGGAACTTTTGTGAATTTGGTTAGATTTAGGATAAACAAGCACGAAAGCCGTGCACAGCCTGCGGATGTTTGAAAATAAAGAATAAAAATAAGAAAAATCCTTGAAAATGGAAAATCTACTAAACTAAGTGAAACCATGGCTACCACAACAAAAGTCAATCTCTGTCACATGTTAGAACGCAGCTCTTTGGTAGCATTCGCACCTGATACGATGTGGTCTTCAACCAAAGATCGTCATGTAATGCAATGCGGTCTTCCATCAAAAACCGTCAAAGACTGCAATGTGTTCTTCGCTAAAAAGATGCTTGGTCTGGCACATCTGTGATGATCATCACCAAGCACATGACAATGCTCTTCTCTTCCGCTGAATATCGCACTCAGATGAAAAACTGTTTTTTTTCTTTATCTCCCCCCCCCGGAAATTGCTACTCTTTGACCTGCGTTGATCCGCAGGTAAAAAGATTACTGCAAAACTTCATTTTATCAAAATTGACCATCTGAACCTTTTTGCCGTTTTCTCTTAACAGAGCGTCTATGGGTGCGGCAGACCACCTTTCAGAAAGAATTTTTTTTTAATTTTCTAAAAATCATATACTTTATCAGTGATCTGAGAATTTGCTACAGAGAAAAAATCACTTTATTCGAGATTTTACAAGAGGGTTTGTCAGGCACTGAAATGAAAACTTACTGTAATAAAAGTAATACCGTTTACATGGAGAATTTGGATTTTCGGGAACCAAGTCTCATAGTTCCTTAGTTTTTTCAATTTTTGCCATTTTCTTACCAATTTCTGTGTTTTCTATGGATTTCCCTTCTCGCGTTTTCCTTCTCTTGCTTATTTGGATTGCTCAGGAGAAAAGACAGAAAGAAAAGTACTCTCGCAACCTTTCTAAGTAGATTTTTGACGGAAAACACTAAAATTCATGAGAAAATTGCAAAAACTTGGAAACAATCACAAAATCCATGTTTTCCATGTAAAATTGAATTACTTTCATCACAGTAAGTTCTAATTTTAGTGCCTAAATTGTAGTCGACTAAAACCGTTACTAATATGTAAGAAATTCTCAGACTCCAGACTGATCAATATAGACCTCTTATTTAGCCCATATAATGATGTTCTAGCCAAAAAATTCAGCTCGGGCCCTTCACAATTGGCCGTAAATCATTTACTAAATCATTTATATGGTTTTAGAAAATCAAAAAAATTTTCTTACGGAAAGGTGATCTGCGGCACCCGTAGATGCTCTGTTAAAGAAATTCTTCAAAATTCAAGAATACGGGGTGTTTTGAAGAGCTGATATTCTAAGCTTTCTGAAACACTACTTGGGTAATTTCAGAAAAAAAATTTAAAAAAAATTGACCACTATTTTTTATGATAATCAATTATTTTGGTATTAATCTGCCCAAAATTGCCAAAGAAATGAAAATTTTTTATCATATTTTTCTTGTGAGACCCAGACAAAGTACAGTGGAAGAGGACAAATTTGACACCTTTGAAATTTAATTTTTTGGGAATTTTCATATTTGGGCAAACTTTTTTAATAGTTGTTTAGTCTAAAGGAGTTTTCTTATGTTACTTTTGGTCCCAAAAAATATTCTAGGGCTAGGATTAGAAAATTTGACCATTTATATGGCAATTTTGGCGAATATCTTATTTACATAGTTTTGCAAAATATCAAAATATTTGATTTTTCTCAAAATACGGGCTGGACCTTCACTATTGACATACATTATTGTAATGGCCATCATAGATATTGGTTTTTTTGCACTTAACATCTCAAATTACTCGCTCCGGCATACATATGCAGAGGGTGTTTTTTGGAGTTAAATCCCCCCACTGAAAAGTCAAATTAAACTTCATTCCAAGAATCTTACAATTGAAGAATTAGTGATGTCCGCTTTGGTGATTTCCTCCTTGGCCATACAAACAGCAAAGGATGTTTTTGGAGTTAAATCCCCCCTCTAAAAAGTCAAATTTGTCAAGTTTGGGAACTTGAAGATGAAGTTTCCTTCCTTAAAATTTTGAAAAAATATGACACAGTTTGCCAAAAAATTGTCAAAACTGGCATGATGAGCATTCATGCTGTTTTATGAAAATACATCAAAAAATATTTAAATGTTGTTGACCCCCCCCTTCCTGAGAAAATGTCTGCGACCCTAATTCCCCTCTGAGATTGAGGGGTCTGCCTCTGTATGCCCTTTAAGGTCTGGACCATTTTGCAATGTTGGGTCAATGTCATGAAAATCGAAAATATTGCAATTTTTTGAAATATTTCAGCACCTAAGTGTATCATATAATGAAAGCCATGATAAGAAACCATAGGGCACTGAAATTTTTCAAAAATCTGCAATTTTTCTGATTTTTGCTACATTGATAAAACATTTTTAACCCCAATTTATTATTAAAATCAATTATTTAGGTACTAGTGTGAGCTTTTGCAGAGCTACCAGTAAGGTTATAAAAACTAATTTTTTTATTTCCATTGCGACAATCTCATTCTTTTGCATATGTCAAAAGATCAACTTGTAGTCAATTATAATCTAAATTTTTGCTCTTACATGATGAAGCACTCAATTTTTGTTTATGTAGTAAAATGGCCCAAAAATACGTATTACTTCTACAGACGAGGGTAAGTGGTTCAGCATATTCTTGCATAAAACAAAAATGTAATTGACTTCAAGATGATCTTTTGTCATATAAACGACTACTAAATTGTTGCGAATTCATTTTAAGTTGGCCAAATTTTTTGTCTCCTTACTACCAGTTGACCTACTGACCTTTTGAGCAATTCCCGTTGTCTTGTATCCCTGCAACACTTTAATCATCTATAGGGGTCAATTCTGAGAGTAAAAATGAAATTTTTAGCACTTGCTGTTTTATTTCCATTCAGAAACTTGCCACTTCCGGTCCAGAAATTTTCATCTGCTTTATAGTTATAGATTGTTCTACCCAAAAGTGAAAAAGAAATGAAATTTGTTTATCATTCAAAATAATCTTAATGTAGCAGAGAAGAAGGCAATGGATAATTTAATTAATCTATAGAGAGACGGGCATATTGTTATTAAGAAATGTGATAAATCTGGAAGTATTGCAGTCCTAAACAGAAATCATTTCATAAAAAGAATGAAAGAACTTCTAGATACAGAAACCGGTGAAATTGTCTTTTATTACACAAAAGTAGAGCAAAATTTAGTTCTTAACCATAAAATCAAACTTGATTAAGCAATTGAGAAGGGTTTGATTGATAAACAAGCACGGAATCCGTGCACCCAGACCGACCTTTGATCTTTTTGTTTTTGTTCTTGTTCTTTTGCTCTGAACAATTACGTGTTTTCTGTGTAATTCTGAGTAATCTGTATAATTATGTGTAATTTGTGTATTTCTGTGTAATTTGTGTAATTCTTTGTAAACCTGTATAATCTTCTTCTTCTTCTTCTTCTTCTTCTTCTTCTTCTTCTTCTTCTTCATCTTCTTCTTCTTCATCTTCTTCTTCTTCTTCTTCTTCTTCTTCTTCTTCTTCTTCTTCTTCTTCTTCTTCTTCTTC
>JAOWAT010123887.1:0-10238 GCA_028571025.1 Longipedia americana
TTTTTTTCCAAATCTAAGATCTGAAAATGGTAAAACCAAGATTTACAAAATTTGTAGGTGTTTAAAGTTTGATAGACCTATCCTTTTTTGGGACACCCTGCAAAGTCTTTTTCCAGAGAGAAGAGAGTTTGAGATGATTTTTAGCTACGAAGCTGACAGCAATAACACGGCTAGGTGATCAACCTGAGACTGCTAGCTGATGTTCATAAGGTTTTTTCAAAAGCCATAATATTCAAAAATAATTTCAATTGTATTCCCCTGCATAAAGGGGGATTTTAGAATTTTGGATACATTAGAAATTTATTGTAAAGAAACTGTGTTTAGTCATACGTGTGTCTTTTCAATACAGTTCTTATTATTTTAAAAAATGTGTAATTTTTTACTTATATGAGGCGCTCCAGTTGATTTTCAGTCTGAAAGAAAATTTGTAAAATCGGGAAAATCGCTTTTTAATTTTTCATTTTACTTCATAAAATGAGAAATTTTGGACTTTGTTTCTTTGATGGCGCAATTTTGAGGCACTTACTGAGTCTAATATTTTGCATGGTGGCTCAAAATATGTTGTAGATCAGTAGGAACTACTGCTTAAATTTTCGCATATTTTTTCCTCAGGCTGAAAATCTGCTGGACTGCCTCATATGTCCATTTGATAATAGTATTATCTAAGACATTCATTTGGATCAATACATATAAAAAAGTTTTGAGGCAATCATTTAAATGACCATATGAAAGGAAAGGATTTCAAAAAATGTCAACAATCTTGTAAATGAGTTGGAATTTCAAGAATTAATGTATTTGATCAGGCCCAATTATTGTCAGATGAAAGCCTTGAAATAAAGTCTAAGTTGAAGCAGCGAAAAATGTCTAAAGGATTTTAATCTTCCACAACAGGAAGGAATTCAGGACACAATTTATGATTGTCGCATTGCACTCTTTTTTTGTGGAATTTCTTGTATTTATTTTGATTTTTGCAAAAACAGCAGAAAATAATTGGTGGGATTTGAACACTAGCAGTGACATAATAATGTTACATTAATTTTGTGGACAGAAATGTGTAGAAGAAATGTTCGTATGAGTATTATAAAACAATTTTTCAATCTTAACTTTATCAGCAAACCTCGTGCCAAACTCAATTTTTGTGAATGAAAATACTGCCAAGTACGATTTCATTCATAAAATACATGCTAATCCAATAGATTTTCGTGAAGGAAAATTTTTCCTTGATTTTTTAAGCACTTGATCATTCAATTATTTAACACATTTTGCAACTTCATGCAAAATTTCAGGCTGAAAAAGTGTCTCATATTTGCACTAAGAAAGAAACAAAGTGGATATTCCCGAGATATATGAAGTAAAATGAAAACGAAGGAAGCAATTTTCTCAGTTTTCTTTCTCTCACGCTGAAAATCCGTTGGAGCGCCTAATATATGACGTTATAGATAAAAAACTGTTAGTGAAATCCTTGTACATTCTTATACATATTAGTATGGATTATGTTGAAATTTTAGCCACAAAATCTTTTAATGCAAGATTTGCTAAAAAAATTGCATGTTTTTGTGGAAAAATCCTGAGCTGAATCCCCATTTTTACGACTTTGCAATCTGTTACTTAGCATAAATTGAGCTTGAAATATTATAATTCATTGAAATTGGCACAAAAAATGTTTCCCTTTCTTTCGCTTTCCACAGTGGAGCCTTGACTTCGTTAATGTCTCATAACAATGGTGTTATTCTACACTTGATTCTATTGGAAGAACTGTTTTTATGTGACAGAAATGGACGTAATGCCCCATTGTACATGCCATAGAACTGCATTGTTTAGGATCTGGATTTTCAAAAAAGAATTGCATCTGTTGCGAAAATATTTATTTCTCAACAAGCTAATTTTTCTCCTTCAAGTTCTTTTTTCGGAAGTTTTGTCTCTCAATTTTCAATTACAAAGGTAAATTTTCAAAATGATACTTCGAATAAGGTATTACAGCTGTAAATGAAGCATAAACAGATATTTCACCATAATTTCTGTGCTTATAGTAAGTCCTCCCCCAACTGCAATTCACAGTGGCCTCCTAGGGTGCCCGAAGTGAAAAATGAAAATCTCCATTTTTGATGATATTTTCTGCTACTTTTCATCTTAAGGATATATCTACTAAGGTTATGGGTCATTTCAGATAAATAGAATTCAAAAATATGGCAAAAATTGAGCTTAAACATGGGCAAAAATCCAATTTTTGTCAATTTTGGCCAAAAATAGCCACTTTTTGGACTTTAAATTGCAAATTGTGGGCAATGCTGACCTCTGCGGAGGTTGAAAATGCCTGGAATGGATTTTACGACCCAAAATTTAGTTGGGGACACCCTTCTTACCTGCGGCGTGGCACGGCGTGAAAAGTTGCATCACTTTTTGTAACTTTTTATTTAGTAAATTAAGCAAATTTTCAAAATGTTAACGAAATTTCTAGGCACTCTACTCCCCATTTTCAGCCCACTGTGCAATGTTTGAATTATTCCATTGTAAAATTTTAGAATTTATCTGAAATTGTACACTGAGCAGTCTCGCCGATAATTATTCCATAATGTCTTGAAGAAAAATTAACATTTTCATCCATGTTTAGTTATTCAGGATCATGACATTCAAGTCTGGATTTCTGTTTCAGGTCTAGAGGCTCCTGGTAAAATCCGATTCTTTGACTCGATGGGGGAAGTTTTAATGACGACTGAATTTTGCCCAGGAATCAAGTATCAAGATGCTCCACCACAAGGAGGCTTAGGTGTGGAAGAAACTGGAAATAGGGGAACTAAGCATGGATTAAATATGTAAGCAAACTTTTAGATTTGGAAGTCATTGCCAGGGCAAACCCAAATTTTGGTTTCAAAAAACAAATTTTTTCAGTGCACAAAGGGACCGTTTTACTTAAAATAATTATGGCTCAATGTGGTTAAAGGCCTGGGAAGTAAACTAGAAATATTTCCAACAACAAAAAAATTGCCGGAAATATTGCCAACGTAGCACTATGTTGGCAATATTTTCGTCAATATTTCTGGCAATATTTTTGATGTCGAAATTATTTCCAGATAACTTTTCAAGCCTAAGATTACATTTTTCGGATTCTGATGAGGCCATTGGTAATTATGATGGTGAAAAATACAAAATTCAAAAAAGAAAAAAAATTATGATGAAAAAATCCAACAACTAAGAAATTTCTGATAATGATCCATTTTCAGGTACGCTCACTTCATGCTGTCTGGACCCAGTGCTGCTCAACAGTCTGCAGCTGCCAGTGCAGCAGCCTCAAAAGAAGATCCGACCTCAATGATCACTGAACAGGCCGGCAAGAGAACCAGTTCTGGGGGTAAGGTGTCCAAAAACCACAGTTTTTGCACATTTTCAGATTTAGTGACCTTAATTTTGTTTATGAATTAGAAAATTTCATTAAAGATATTCTAATTTGCACTAATATATTAACACTCAAGTATGACGGGGTGCCTTTTTGGCCCGTAAGCATTTAATCCTTTCATTTCTCAAAATTTTGACCAATGATTCTAAAAAATTTATAAAGATGAAAATTTTTGTCTAGCATTGAGACATCTTGACAAAAAATTTCGGGCAAATATCTTGAGTATTTTTTTAGAAAATAAATATAAGGTTATTTTGAGCAAATGACATTTCAAAATTGGTAAGTGAAAATTTAATTTTGAGTACCTTCACTACTTCTTATGTTAAATTGGAACCAATCATGATTTTGACCTGAAATTTTGTGTACTTATGCAAGAATAGTGTATAAAATTACATACGTTGAATTTTTTTAAAAATCTTCACAAAAACTCACGTTTTCAATATTTTACTTTGAAGTAAATTTTATAGAAATTTAAGGTAATTTGAAAAAAGGCCTGAAAAATGTAAAAAATGGTCGAATTAAACTTATTAAAGTTTATGCCATAAAAATAGAGACTCAAAAAGTAATTCTCACGAAAAAGGCCAATTTTGGCCTTTTTGACCTTCATGGCCTTTTTCCTTATAGAGCCTTTGTGCAACCTTTTTGAGGCGTCCAAATCAGTTCAAAAGTTGTGCAAAGGATGTAGCTTAGCTGTTATTATGTAAGATTGATTAAATTGTATGCAAAGATCCTCAGGAAATGCTAATTTCTTCAAAATTTGGCCAAAAAAGGTCATACTTGATAGTGTTAAAAAACGAACCACCAAGCTTTGTATGAAGTGGGGACAGTTTAATGCAATCGTACTCAGCAATAGTTTCATGTATCATGATTTCAAATTTTAACTTGTTTGGGGGTTCTTAACAGAGAAATTTGGAACTTTTCGATAAAAACTGTAAAATTAGCCCAAATAAACTTGTTCTAAGCATTTGGTCAGATTTGGACACCTTACATTGTCGGTGTAGGTGGGGGTGCCAATTATTTGGTTGGTGACTCTGGAGTAAAAACTGACGATTCCACCAGATTAGCCAAGGAGGAGTTGAACCTGTTGGCGAAGTTGATAGGGACCAAGGTCAATGAACAGAAAATGGATACTTTTAAGCTCAATATTTTTGGAACTGAAACTAGCGATGCCATTTTTGGGTAAGGTTTAATCTGACTAAGAAAGAAGGGTCCCATCTGGGTATGGTACAAAAAATCTGTACAGGTCATTTTTACTAAATGCAGAAGCTGGGAAACAGATGGAGTGGGGATGATGATTTTATTTCATTTCCTACACATGTTTCTTAGCAGAAATTTAACAATTCAAAAGATCTTTTAACCCTTATTAAACTGCGTTGGTGCATTCTACCCAATGGAAACGCCATTATGAAGCAACTTTATTATCATGCGTGGCGTTTGTCAATAGCGCAGGAGAGAAACGGTTAAACCAAAAAGCATTATATTGGAGTTTGAATCTGTTGTTCTCAAGGATGTCAAAAGTGACGAAACGGAAAAAAGGTAAAAATTATTGCCAAAGAAAGTAAAATTGATCGCCATTTTCAACTTGTTGGCAGAGGCAGTAATTTCATCAAGAATAATTCCGGGAAAATGTGTACTGACTCAATTTTCTTTAAATACACAAACATATA
This sequence comes from Longipedia americana, assembly GCA_028571025.1. Lineage (NCBI taxonomy): Eukaryota > Metazoa > Arthropoda > Copepoda > Polyarthra > Longipediidae > Longipedia > Longipedia americana. Next base: position 5,062 of record JAOWAT010123887.1, read on the forward strand.
GTAATCTTAGATGTGTGACCATTTTTACTTTTTAGGTGATCATTTTTACCTTTTTCCTGTTTAGTAACTTTTGACATCCCTGAGGTTAGCATATCAGTTTTTTTTTCAAATTGAACGATAAAAGCTTTATCTCAAGCTCCACCAAACTTCAAAAGTTGAGTGTCCCTTTCAAATCTTAAAATGAATTATTTTCCAGATCTTCTTCCACCCAAGCACCTTCCTCTAAGTCTCGAAAGATTTCCACTTCCACCAAAAATGATCCCTCAGAAGATGACTCGGTAAAAGCACTGGAAATCGACCTGAAGACCGGAAATAGAAGAGGAGATGAAATATCACAAATTATTGGTGAAATGAAAATTGGGGCTGAAGATGGTGGAGCCAAGGAAGAGGATGATTTGCTGGATCTCATGGACAAGGCTCAGTGATGATGACATTGTATGAGGCGCCCGAGTACAAGGAGAATCAGTATCCAGCCATGAAATATTTTTATTAACTAAAAACTAAATATTGTGATAATTCTCCATCAATCAAAATTGATTTGATAATTTTTCAATAATTGGTAATGTTAATTTGTGTTAAATTGAAAATATAGAGCCATTCATAATGAACTTTACGGAAAATAAGGGGGTAAAATTCGAAACTTTCAGTTGTATAGAAGTCGCCAAATTTTACTCACTTTCATTTCAGACTGAGGACTAGCCCCTATAACCATCAGACTCCATTTTTGATGAATTTATTTTTTTCCAGCTCTGTAAAATTGCAGGATTTCTATAGGGAGAATAATATGGAAAAAAGTAAATTCGTCAAAAATGGAATTTGATGGTTAGCCGTAGGTCTAAAATGAAGACGAGTAAAATTTGGAGATTTCTATAGAAGTGAAAGATTTGATTTTTGCCCCCTTATATTCCGTAAAGTTTATTAGGAACGGCATTGTACCATTTTTATTTCATGATAAGTTTGTTTCAAGATGAATAATTTCAATGAAAATTTTCCAGCTTTACAATTTATTTACAGCTTGAATTCTGTTGAAAAAAATATGATCTCTGAAAAATTCAGAATTGTAATCAGTATCCTAGCTTGGTTTGTAATTTTTTGGAGATCACACATTTTCTGAGAAAAGTTTGATCCTTGACATGACAATAACTATTTTGAGTAATAATAAATCAATATATAAAAATAATTAATTCCATGTATTTATTTCAATTTATGATTGTTAGAAAGAAATTAACTTCTTTCCGGAAAAATCAATCTACATACTGGAGATTTAATTGTACTGTATGTCCACTAAATATTGGCTTACAACCAATTGTTAAGATAATGGCCAAATTTATGTGGATGCACATTGATATTTTTTAAAACTAGAATATTCAAAATGCTTTTATAGAAATATGTCCCAGAATAAATTAGCCTTTCAGGGCAAAAGGCTGACTGCTAATTCATTATGGGACATACTGTAGCAATGTGGAAACTATTGACTGAAATAATAACAATTGTTTAAGGAATAATTGATCAAATATTGTTTTTAAAACAATTTTAGAAGTTAGTCATTGGTCATTATCATAAGATTTGAGCTGATTACAAAATATTACGACAAATTACTTTTATATGCGGGATTCAACTATTATTTTGAGTCCATTAATAAGTAGAGAAGTGACTTACATAATCTTATATGGAACAAAAACTATTTTCAAAATTACTTCTAAACGGCTCAATACGATTAACAATGACAATAGATTGAAAATAGTAGTAGTTATTTCTGCATTACTTAAACAAAACAAAACAAATATTACTGTTCCATCCACTTGAAATAGGGCAAACGCTTAAAATGACGTCATAGAGGAAAATTCAGATCTCAAAGAGAGAAAAAGGAGGACTGCGCTTACCTGCCATCTATTTCCGGGACCCGTTTATTGTTCTTTTTGATATTTATTTGACTCTACCTGACATAGCCCCATTGGCTGAACACGAAAATCAACAAAACCATCTTTCTTCGTACACACTTTTCTCCAAGCTCAGGATTTGCTCTCAAAAAGATTTGGAAAGTTTCAGAAACTAAAGGTTTTCTAGTTTTCTAAACACTTGTTATTTTAGTCATTACGATTCTTTAAGTCTGAGAAAACTTAGGATGAGTATAGGCAAATGTTGTAGTTTCCCAGTTGATCAAATTTCAAGTGGACGGAGTAGTACAACTTCAGCATTTCAAATTCACCAGTCGGATTTTTATTTAGTTTGCATCTTTGGATATTCCTGTAAGCTTCTCATTTCAAAATTTAAAGGCAGTCTGACCCAAAATTTACTGTGTGTAGTCTGCCTTTAACCTTTACAAATAGGATGCATAAGAAGAAAACTGAGACATACATTTTGGTTATTAGCAATATGTTTTCAGAAGCAAATAAAAATGACAAAGTAGTAAAAGCAACTTGGTCTTGTATTACATCAAGATACTTAAAACTAAATTCAATTTATAACAATCAGTACAAATAATCAATAGGAACCCAAATTGGATAAAACATTTACTTCAATTTCTTTGTTTTATTTACGAACATTCTTTCATATTTAAACACAAAAAATATCTTGACCAGGCAAAATTCTCTGCTGTTTGTGCTAGGATAAAAAGTGAATCTAAAACTGCTTACTATTACTGAAAATCTATTGAAATCAAAATTTTATAACATTCATAATGAGTTTTTCAGTAAGGATTTTAGAGTGATTCTCTCTATCAAACATATTTAGACAATTTCTGATATCTCAAGCAATATTTCTCGATTTTACATGAAATAAATTAGAGAACTATGCCCGTAAACGGGTTTAACAGAATTTTATGTAGAGAGAATCCTCTTGACAATGGTAAACACAATTTAATAGTTAGATATCCAAGTGCATTTATAGACCTAATTATATTGTGTTAATCCTGACTTTATAAACAATATATGAATTTTTCCAATTAAATGCTATGTTTGGTGGTTTTGTAGAAAGGATGGATTGAAATTTCTTATAATTATGTTGTCCAAAAATTTTATGGAAAATATTGATGAAAGTAACAGAAAACTTGTTATTATTACAGAAATTAGTCCTAGCTTTGCTAATTAATAGCTACAGCATTCATTTTATCGTATAGTAAGGGGTATTTTATTTTCAAATGTAAGAAAGAGTAAAGGGGATCTTTAAATAGATGAATATGGGGTGTTTCACAAAAAAATGTTAAAAGATGTGAATCATAAGGAAGGACAAAATATAAAATTTCAAAGAATTTTTTTTTCTGAACCACTCCATTCCCTTGAACTTGTCCAAACATTAAAGACTAACAATAACCATTTTCATCCTTGGTTTCTCTGGCATAAAGACAATAAATGATGAAAAGTTTCAAAAGCTGAAGATTTCAGAAACAATATTAATATATTCAACCTATCCTGAGCATGAAATGTGAGAAAACTAGGGATGAAAATGCATTTTTTTTGTGTTCGGCATTATTCAATGGTAGTATTTTCTAAAAATAAATATTTGAATTAACATCTTTTAACACATTTCTGCGTTATCAAAACTGATTTCACTCTCTTAAGTCAATTAGTTGGCACTAATTCATTCACTTAAAATTGGTCCAACCACTAATACAATTTCTATTGTTCGAGCCAATTTTAATGAATGTTGTAGTACAAACTAGTGTTCCATAATGGAGGATTTTTGCTTTCTTACATCATTCATTTTTAGGTGAGAATAATATTGCTTTCACCCATTTTTATTATTTCCTTTGCTAAGCCCAATTTATGACCATAATTATCATTTTAACACAAATAAAAACTATCATCTTAAAATTTTTAATTTGTTTATATTTTCAGGATTGTAAAAATGAATTTGAGCCCAAATGATTTCATTTTCATAGATTCTCCAAAATTTTAAATGTATGAAAGCATCATTCATCAGGATCAATTTAGAATCTTGAAAAAATGACTTGCACAAAATCTTTTATCAGATACAAACCAACTCAATTTCAAGAATTGTGTAAGCTTATAAGATTTTAAAGGGAATTGTAAATACAGTTTTGTTGACAACACCTGAAAATCCTGGGAGTGAGTGCAAATTGAGAAAAAATGGAAATAGTTTTCAAAAGAATAACAAGAGTACTTCGGTATTGAATTGAAAATATACAATCAAATTAAATTGATGTGACTTTCTTAATATGGTCATAACATTTTGAGCTGCAACTTAGGGCTGATAGATGACCTTAGTTTCAAATATTAAAGAAAAGTCTAATTCATTTGACAGTAGAATCTAATTTTCCAATTATGACAATGATTATAACTAGGTCATTTTCAGCCCTTATGGTCTAGTTACACGAGAGAAAAAATTGACAATTTTCGAAATTAACATTTTTTTTCTCATTGAAAAAAAGAATGACTATATTTCAAATTGACAATATTCATCTCGTAAATCATCAAGTTAAAAAATTAAAAATATTGCCAATTTAAAAATTTGTCAATTTTTTTCTCTCATGTAAACAGGCCATTAATAACAGTGTGATATTTTCCAATCTTCTTTGACAAACTCATCAAAACTGAAATCTTCTCTTTTTGAAGACTTGTTTTCAATCGAGTGAATTCTTCCTCTCAGGACATTTCGTTTGTGGGATTCTTCCTCCCCTGCCGCCACCTTCTCGTTTGCTGATTGCTCCAGTTTCCTTGCTTGCTTCTAAACCTTCACCGCCGCAAACGTGAACAACAATAGATGGCGTTGAAACACTTTTACCTGAAAAAGGAGAATATCCAGTCATGTTTCAGCAAACAATTGAGTTATCTCCAAAGATTTTGGGAGTGTACAATACTGATTACACTCCTGAAAGTCTTTGAGGGACACAATTTTCAGCTTTTTAATAAGTCAAAAACCTTAGAATTCTGAGTTTTGCCATTTTTTTTAATTTAACTGATCTTCCTTGTACAAATGTACAAAATTAGGTGTTATTAAGAACCAGTAAGACAAGATTATAGCTAAAAGTATTTGTTGGATTTTTTCACCCTGTTCCGTAACACAGTTGCTTGGCATGACAAACCTACATGGAGCTGGATGGAGCAATCCATCCAATTATTTCAGCTATATGTGTCTGGTTGATTTTAAGTGACACCCTAATTTTGTCCAGTTTTACAGGGAATATCAGTAAATTCTTTTAAAATTTTGCTTACCCT
>JAOWAT010123998.1:0-10238 GCA_028571025.1 Longipedia americana
TACAGACTACATTTTCCCAGATTTTAGAATGAAGTGGTATGCTTCCTCTTATCAGAATTCGCAAAATATTCTCAAAATTGGCGCATTGAGCCGGCGCATCCTTAATTTTTTCGATTACTACACTTTAGAACACATGAGTTTTAGAGATTTATCATTAAAAGCAATTTTACTTAAATATGCCTATTATACGACTGATCATATTAGGGCATTCGTATAGAAAAATGCCAAAATTGAAATCACTCAAAAAGGAATTGACAGATTTGTTTCAAATAAAGTGCATTCAAATTAATTTTTGAGTTGAAATGATACCAATTGAAAGTAAGTTTGGCCGAATTTCAAAACTTAATGGCAAGTTCAGGAGAACCGTGTATGTATTCATTAAAAAAAAATTCGAGATCGTCATTTTATGACATTTTATCACTAATAAATAAAAAAAAACGACATTAATAAAAGTTGACAAGCGCAAAAATTTACAATAATAAAGTACTACTCCGTCCCGACAAAATTGGCCGGACGGAAAAATCTGAAAACCACCCATTTTCATCCTCAATTTTCTTTGAGTAGGAGAGAAGTTATGATAAAAAAGTAAGAATAGTTTAAAAAACTAGAGACTTTCCAGTTTCTGAAACACTTCTTAGGTTTCTCAACATCTTTCTTAAAATTGGAGAAAAGTCAAAATAGATACAGGTGATTTTCATCATTTTCCCGTCCGGCCAATTTCGTTGGGATGGAGTAGTACCTCTTAAAACTTTCTCTGGTCTCAAAAATGAGGCAAAAAGTTGAAATACGTCAATTTTATGAGTCATTTTAAGGACCAGAGGAAATGTTCCTAAACTAGTACAGTAAGGTTCATGAAGCCATTGTGGGAATGGGGCGTTGTTTTTTTGGGAAAAATACACTACTATATGGGGTGCTATTTTTTACAGACTTTCATAGTTGACCCAAATCTAGTCCCCATTAAATTTTCATTCAAATCTGAGACATTTTGATTTTTGCCTTATAAATTTGTAAAGAAAATATCAAAGATGTAAACACCTTTTGTATTTACACTTTTAGTGTTTTGTTTACAAATTTATTAGGCAAAAATCAAAATGTCTCAGATTTGAATGAAAATTTAATGGGGACTAGGTTTGGTTCAATTATGAAGATCTGTGAAAAAAATCATCCCTTACAGAAGTGTATTTTTCCCGAAATACAACACTCCGTTCCCACAATGGCTTCATGAACCCTACTGTACTTTTTTGTACAGATGTTACGTAAAGGCAGACTTAGATGAAATTATATTTCTCTCATGACAGATGTTTTTTAACATCTCATGAAAACTTACTTGCCTCTTGTGAAACAAGGACTAACAATTGGTCAAGAAGAAATCATTCCCATTTGGGAATGATTTTCTCAAAAATTTTCATTCATTCTATAGGTATTAAAATTTTTTCCTCCTGTAGGTGTCCGAAGGTGTTGGGTTCAATTTTCATGCAAAAATTCAAAAAAATGAAATCCCACATTGTTGCCCATATAAAAACTAGTATGACCTTAATGATTTCCAATTTCTTGGGAATTTGGATTAAAATTTTTCTCAATATTTTTGTATACCTAAAAAGTTTGGGAAAAACTCAGAACATGGTCAGCTTTGAAAAATTTGAAGAAAATCGTTCGTCAAATTTCTCCAACTTAAGATTTCGGGCATTGTATATAATTTTGAGATAAGTCCGACTTTAACTTTTTTCTTTAATTCTAATTTTTGATGTAATTTGTGACATGGCAAATTATTCCAACATACGGCATAGATTCTATCCATGAATTGAAAGAAACCTTTGAAGTATCATTTTTCTTGGAAAATATAAAGTGTTTTGATATCCTTTTTAGTACTTTTCTCGTTTTCGTGTTTTGTAGATACAGATAGGTACAAAATCTTTTTTCATTCAAAATGTTTCTTCTCCAACTATTTTCTTTTCTTTGAATAAAAACATATTGAACAGAGAAAAAGAGGAAGTACGCAAAATTCGGCAAATATTATTCTATCCCATCGCAAATAAGACATAGATACCTAAAGAAGACCTTTTCCAGTATAAGATTCTGACTATTGGTATTCTTTGGTAAGGAGCCATTGAAAGTTAGAAATATATTGAATTGAAAGGATTTAAAGTTGAAGACTTGAAATAGTTGTAGACTTGTGTAGTTGTTCCTATTGCAGGCTTTCTTTTTGCCAACTTTATAGAAAATGTCAGATTGTCCTATTTTTAAATTGCTGAGTTTTCGCATATTTGAAGGAGTTTTTAAAAAATTTACATAGAGAATTCTTATTGGTTCAAATTCGTTTTCGTAAGTAAAAAAAGATAGAAGGATAGGGTAAATGAAAGAGAGCAATTCTTATTTTCTTCAGTTAACCCTTATTAAACTGCGTTGGTGCATTCTACCCAATGGAAACGCCATTATGAAATGACTTTATTATCATGCGTGACACTTGTCAAAAGCGCAGTTGAGTGACGGTTAAAGCGAGTTGATTCTTCTCTCTGTGATTTGGGTCATTTTTCACAAATTTTATTACATAAGCATTTTTCAGGAAATGAGTTTTGGGAAAAAATTTTTTTGAGTGCTTCGGAAAATTTTGAAAAATATCAAGTTTTTGACTGATATGATGGCGCTAATTTTGTGAAAAATTTTGGCATAACTAAAGCTTGTATTGGTACACGTCCCACTGCTGAAATCAAAGCAACATCTACAAAAAAGGAAATAAAAATAAAGCAATACCAAAGATCTGATTTCCAAACTTTGTTTTCAATTGAAGAAAAGGTGGCTATGGTTGAATCAACTTTTGAGCCACTCATCCTACCAAGGTGTTTATTAAGTTCATATTTAATGTCGATTATTCAAACTGTCCATAAACACCTGTTGAATTTAATAACAATGTCTATTAGGCTTTTTCCAGGAGGTATTAAAAATCTGTATACAGTATTCTTTTACTAGGGCGTATCACAAAGTTTCAGAATTGGTCGGTGTGGGGTTTTAATTTTAGATTATGTATTTCTAAGTCCTTGACAGTTTTTTTCAGAAAACAAATTGAATTTTAGACTCCCCACTGAGCCACACAAGTTAATTAAGCATTTTCCTTTATTCAGGATCTGTTCAAAGGAAATTATTGTAACCCTGGCTAAAATATGGTCAGTATCAACTGCAAGTTGAAAATAGTGGCATTATTACTATGTACTATTTTAGCTAAAAATAATCATTATTTGTAATCTTACAATTCATATTGCCCACATTTTAGCAAGGGTCATCATTACTTCCTCTGGACAGATCCTAAATCAAGGAAAATGCCTAATTAAATTGTGTGGCTTGGTGGAAAGTCTAAAATTCATTTTTTTTTCGAAAAAAAGTTTATTTTGGTCTTAGATATAAAGGATCCAAAATTTAAAACCCACACCGACCGATTATGGAACTTTGTAATATACCCTACTTTTGCACAAATGAGTATTTTAATTCCTTAGAATATAGAGTGAGTAATTATCAAAGTATACCGTGTTACTGTTAGTCATTGAGACAATTTTCTTATTAAATAAATAGTTTGAAACAAAGATTGAAATAGAAAATGTTCTTTCATTTTGCTTTGAAGTAATCATTCTTCCTTTAGCTGAGACTTTGCCTTTTTCTTCCTGGCCCATTTCAGAGAAAATTTCCAAAAAATTTTCAATTTTCTAATTTATGTGGCAAACAAAAGTAGAGTGGCATAGTTTTATTTTTTTTAATTTGAATTTTTACTACTATAAATTTTGAGTACTACCTCTGTTAAGCGGCCAAAAATGACCTCCATTGAAGTAAAAGTTAGGGGCCGATGGAGGGTAAAAAATGTGTCAAAATTTTATTCTAAACCCTTTAAAAGCTGTATTTTGGTAAATATTTTTAGCTTCAGTAGCGGCCCATGACCTTATTGTAGTAAAATTTTGAAAAAATTGCAAAAAAAATTGAAATCGTCAAAAAATTATCAAAATAGGCCAATTTCTGATAATTTTTTCAGTTTTTTGCAATTTTTTCAAAAATGTACTACAATAAGGTGATGGGACGCTACTGGAACTAAAAATGCTTACCAAAATACAGGTTTTAAAGGGTTTAGAACGAAATTTGGACGAATTTTTGACCCTCCGTCGCCCCCCCCCCCCAACTTTTACTTCAATAGAGGTCATTTTTGCCAACTTAACAGAGGAAGTACTCAAAATTTATAGAAGTAAAATTTCCAAAATTTTCGTGTTTTTGTTAATTGTAGCCAATCTACTTTTGAATACCACCTAAATTAGAAAATTGAACATTTTTCGCAAATCTTCTCTAAAACAGGCCTCCTTCATTCTTTGTTGTGCAAATCCAAAATCAAAACTTGATCTTGAATGGACTATCATCAGATTTCTGTACACAATCAAAAAGTGTAAATTCAAGCATGGCTGTGTAATCTAGTGACTCAATAAAACAAGAAAAAATTGGTTTTTACAGGCAAGTAGGTACAGTGTGATTCATAAAGAGAGGTAGGGAATAGGGGCAGTCTAACATCAAAATTTTCACTTTGCACAATATTCTAAAATTTGGTATGGTAACTTTCCGTATCACTGTGAACCCCCATAAGCTTTTTTGGTGGTGGGCAATCTGGGACAATTTGTTTTTTGTTTCAATGAAATTGTCAACAAAAAAATCTAAATGTAAACACAACATGGTGTTTACATTTTCTTTGTTTTGTTGACAATTCCATTGAAGATGAAAACAATATGTCTTAGATTGACCCCAAAAGCTTAAAGGGATTCTTAGTGATTTCATTCTGCAATCTATATTGCAAAAATGCCCATCTGTGTTCACTTTCATCCATTTTATTGAATTTGAAACCCAAGCAATCCTTCTTCTCCTCTTTATACAAACATAACCAAAAAGAACTAACATCAAATTACATCAAAGTTATATGAATTGTAACACCAGGAGAATGAAGTAATTCGTTTCTTTAAAATGAAAGAAAAAAATCTGGATTTTGGAACAAATGAAAAAATTAGCAAAACTGAAAATGAACAGAAAAATGAAATTTTGTTACAGAAAATTAAATTTTTGTGACCACAATAAAACGGACCCAGGAAAAAAATTGTTCAACTAGAGTTTTTCAGGATCAATATAGGGATTGAATTAAAAAGGGCCTGTTGAATTCACCAATAATTTTTTACCCCAGTTATGTTGCTATTCACCAGAACTTTTTTACCTTCAAAACCAAGAACGTAGACTGATGAGTCAAGAAGAAGGAAAAGGCACATGTGGATTGAGAGAAAAGGCAAAAAGCTGCAGACAGATTTTGACAGTGAAGAAGTGAAGCACAAGATTGGTAAAATCATTTGAAGATACAGCTGAATGGAATATTGCTGTGGTTCAGTGATTTTATATTATATGAGTCATAAGTAATTATTAACCATCATTTAAAGTCCAAATAAACACACAATCACCTTGTTTAGGCTAAATTTGAGCATTCCATTGAGTTTGGCAACAAAGGAGAGATACATTTGAGTGTGTCTCATCAGACTAGACAAAATGAAGCTGATTGACCAAGTTCAATGGGACACATATTTACCTGAGATGACCAAATGGAGATGGAGATAAATCTAAGTCTCATGGAACATGCTCGACACTCTTACGAAAATATTCTCTAGCGAAATGAAATGCATAAAACCTCACGCTTGCCTTGTTTGCTTCAAGCAACAGAGGCAGAAGCGTGAGAAAATATGCAGTCAAAGTGGTCCAAACCCGGAGAATTGATACAATGGTTACCGAGATGGTAACTATAAACAGCTCCATTTTTCAGGCAATACTTATCTTCAATTTACATAATTAACTTTCCACAGTCAATACTTTTGCTTCTTACTTCATTTCTCGTGTCTCCTTTTAACTGAATTTTTCCTGTACATACCTTGTCCTGTTTGCATGAGTAAGTACGACGAAATCAAAAAACCAAAGCCCATTAAAGTGGCCTACTTTCCACTCGGATAATTTCCCCATCAATAATTGACAATTTATTTTCGCATCCTTTCCTTTCCATGAAATACTTCTCCTTCAACTTCAAGAGCTTTTAAGATGTAGTCCTCTAAGACATCAAAATGTTCGAATCAAAAGTACGTAACAGTAGAATTAGGACTTATTTATGTAGTAACTTGCTAAAAAAACCCCCATTGGACCTTGGAAATTCATAAAATGGCTTATTTTCACAAAATGTTAAGAGTCTGAAGATTTTTTTAAAGTCCCGTCCTACTAGCTGTTTTGGGCCCTCAAAGTTTACTTCACAAAAGCCTAAAAAGGAGTGGTTTCTGATGGTTTTGAGGCTCCATTGAAGTACAATTCTACCTCAGTGGGACAGGCCAAATCATGGTTTATAATTAGGCAGAAAATAATTATGCAGGTTTACTGCTTGAGTTAACAATTGATTGGTGGTACCAGGAGCCTGGAGGCTCCTGGATCCTGGCAATTAATTTTTTATATCAACAAACTAACCTGCATCATTATTTTCAGCCTAATTTGGAATCTAACTGGGGGGAAACGTATGAAAATTGCCATTTTTTGATAAAATTATGACATTTCATTATTTTACTGCCTAAAAGTATGAAATCAAATGGATATCATTCCTGGTTTGAAAATAATTATCTTACTGGGCTGTGAAATTTGGCTTTGCTTAGCAGTGCCCATTCGGCCAGCCAAAATATGTGACACAAAAGGAAAGAGAAAAAGGAAAAGCTGCTTATGCTGTCAGTCACTGAAGCAGCTCAGTTAGCAGAAAGAAAAGAAGGAAGGAGGGTGAAATCAAGTCCAATCTCAAACAAAAAGAAATCTAAATATTAATTTACAAAAATCCAAAAAAGTGAAACAGGTAGTATTTCCGCGGTCCGTCCTTGTTCCGCTCCAAAAAGTGAGACAGAGGTAGTATTTCTGCGGTCCGTCCTTGTTCCGCTCAAAAAGTGAGACAGAGGTAGTATTTCCGCGGTCCGTCCTTGTTTCGCTCAGCAAAGTGAAATGGCGCGAATGTAATTGTTCGCGCTTTTTTGTCATTTTCTAAAATGCGCGAACACATTTTTTGTCATATCTCAGAGCTCAGACATCGCACAAAAAAGTATAATATATCAAAATTTTTCTTAGAATCTCAGGATTTCAATGGTATGTTTAACTTTCCAATTGATCAAGTACTTTCTGAAAAATCACAAGAAATGTAAAGACACTTTAAACTTAAAGCTTACAAAATTTGAAATTACACTCATTTTTTATATAAGAATACCTGATTTTCAATTAAGGCTTAGCTATTCTTATTTTTTCCAAAATTCAAGGCTTAAATTATTCTTAAGTTATTCTTAGTTTTACTTCAATGGGGACTTTCTCATGTAGAAAGATTTTACAAAGATGGGTAAAATTGTAAAATTTTCTCAAGCCAAAGTATCAAGCAAAAATTTTAACAATTATTGGTAATCATGGCAAAAATAAGTAACTTAAAATAAAGTTTTATTACATTAAAGAAAAATTTAAGGCTTGAATTATTCTTAGACTATTCTTAACCTTTCAAAAATTTAAGGCTTATTATTCTTATATTGATATTCTTACATATAAAGAAAATGAATGTAACACAAATAAAAATTACACAAACAATTTGAACCCTTAAAAAAGAACTATAATACTGCAAATGAAAAATTGATGGTTTCAAAAGTTCAAAATACCCTCAAAGGATAGTTATATTGTTCATATGTATGCCTTTTTTATAAAATACATTTTATTTTAGTTTTAATTAAGCAGTAAAAAAGGAAGCAGTAAAATGTTTGCTTCTTAAATGTTTAATAACTGTGTTTAACAATATGATGAGCCTTTGATCATACTTGGTTATATTTTTTATTAATTAAAATTTGATTTGAAGTATTGAAACAAGCACGAAACCGTGCACCAACTGCTCCCCTCTGATAATCTGAGTGAAAAATAAAAAAGATTATTAGAGCACGATTCTTTAATTGACAAGCAATTTTTCAAAGTTTTTCAAGTTTTTCAAAATTTTGTGAATTGTTCAAAATTTTGTTAATTTTTCAAAATTTTGCAAATATTTTGAAATTTTGTGTTGTTCTTAAAATTTCAAATTTTTTTCAAAACTTTGCAAACATTTCAAAATTTTGCGAATTTTTCAAAATTTTGTGAACTTTTCAAAATTTGCAAATTTTTCCAAATTTAGCAAATTTTCAAAATTTTGAGATTTTTTCAAAATTTTGAGAATTTTTCAAAATTTTGAGAACTCAATATTTTCCGAATTTTTGAGAATTTTTCAAAATTTAGCAATGTTTTCAAAATTTTATGAATTTTCCAAAAATTTTGCGAATTTATTCAAAATTTTGTGATTTTCTCAATATTTTGCAAACTTTTCAAAATTTTTCAAAATTTTTCAAAATTTTTCAAAATTTTGTGATATTTTCAAAATTTTGCGAATTTTTCAATATTTTGCAAATATTTCAAAATTTTGCAAATTTTTCAAAATTCTGCAAATTTTTCGAACTCTTGCGATTTTCTTCAAAATTTTGCAATTTTTGCAAAATCTTGCGAATCTTTCAAAATTTTGCAAATTTTACAAAATTTTACAATTTTTGCCATCTTCCCCAAAGAAATGCTTTGGTGAACGTCCTCATCATCTGGAATCCGAAACTCGGAAGATGATCATTGAAGCATCCTCATTTGGAAGTGTTATGTGAAAAGAAGAAAAAACGGTAACTCATTAAACAAGCACGGAATCCGTGCACCCACCGCCCTTTGATTCATTGAAATTTTTCAATTCTGTCAACTTTTTAAACTTTAATCTTTTGCCGAAGTTTCAAAGTTTTCCAACAACCTTTTAAATATTCAAACTCATTATTTTACACAATTTTCCAATTATTTTCAAAAATCCTCTTTTTCTTCTGTGTGGTCATTGTCCTTCTTCTGGTTGATGAGGACATTTGCCAAAGCATCTATTCAGCAAAGACCTCAGCGATTGTCTTCCGTCTCCCAGATGATGAGGATGTTTGCTGAAGCATCCCTTCAACAAAGAACTCATTAATTCGAATGATCCGTATTAATCAGAATCAAAGTTGTTCAAGGAACAAGAAAAAAAAGAAAAGAATAGTGACTTCTTGACACCGCCCCTTCGTAGATGGGCGGTGTAAAAACTGATTGACTATATGGAAATTTAGACCATCACACTGTCCAATAATGCGAGTGTTTTTTCCTGCAGACTCTTTAGAATCCAAATTTTTACATTCCCTTCTCTGGTTCAGGCATTAATTTTGAAGAAAAAATTAGTACTCAGGGTAATTTTCTGCCCATATCCTACTATCTTGACCAATTTTCTGAAAAAGAAACTTTCCTTTTTGCTGAGAAATTGTATTTTTCAACAAAAACAGTAAAAAAATGCCTATGTTTACCAATGATTTTCTTAAAAACTGGTCCATTTTATGAAACAAAATAGTAATAATTTCTTAGCCTCCAACAAAATAGTAATAATTTCTTAGCCTCCTACCTCTATATTACAATGATAATTGCAAGATGTCTGAACATGGTGAAGGAGCTAGAGGTCCAACTCTCGGCAACAATATTTTTGTGTTAAAACTGAAAAACCTAAATTTTAAGAAAAATAGCCATCAACATGTTTTGAAACAAGATTTTCCCAGAGCCTCCAAAATTATATAATTTTTAGTTATTGCAGATTGATTCGGGGAAATTCAAGTATCAAAATAAACACACTATTATGCAGTGTGTATAGTTTATTTTTGGACGTTTTTGAAAATTGTTGTGCTTTTAAATTTTCTTTCAATTATCTTCCCATTCTCAAGACATACCTTACATTACCCACTATTAGAAAAATATGAGACTCTTATTTCAAAAGCTCATTGCAGGTTAGGGAGATCATACTTCAATCAACTAGAGTTCACCACCTCTACTAGCTATTCAAGAAAGAAGCTGTTATTCAGTTTTGAGAGAAATGGGTAAAAGAAGAAAATGAGCGTCATAGTACCCAATCAGTCTTACTTACATCTTTGTAACCCTAACATTACTTTGCACTGGGTTAAAGCATAGCAAACACAAACAGTCAAAACAGAGTTGAACTTAAAACACCATTGAACTGCAATGAGGGCTTTTTGAGTTCAACTTGCACACCAGGTCTCTCTCTCTCTCTCTCTCTCTCTCTCTCTCTCTCTCTCTCTCTCTCTCTCTCTCTCTCTCTCTCTCTC
>JAOWAT010124109.1:0-10238 GCA_028571025.1 Longipedia americana
CTCACGATTGATGAATGACGTCTTCCGGTTGATGACAAACGTCTCACGATCGATGACATAGGTCTCACGATTGCTGATGGATGATCTAAACTCGTATGCATTGCAATGCTTTAGCCTTGTTTCTTTTTACTTTTACAGTCACCAAATGTGTAATGAATCACGCAACCTTCGCAATGATCCATTAATAGAAATCAATTGATTATTAATATACACCTGAAAGTCTTGAGATCAAACAAATACAGGTGTCTCGCGTTCAAACAACACTCGATCTTATGACACCTCGCATTCTTACGACACTTTCCTGACTCACAAATCCAAGTTTTATTAATAAAAATTTCTCGTTTTAACGACATCTCACGTTCTAACAACATTTTGAGTACCTCCCAAAAGTGTCGTTAGAACGAGAGCCCTGTTTTGCCATACTTCCATCAGCACAAAGTAAACAATAGACATAATGAATCTTTTGGCGTTCTCAGGGTTAAGCAACAGACCCTAACTTTACTTTGAAAACTTTCCTTTCGAACAATAAACAAACACTGCTGTCCTGTCCTTTCTAGCTATACACCTTTTGCTAAGTGAAACTGACCGTCAAAAACATATTGAAAGAGTTGTCAAAATACTTTCAGCAAAAAAATAATTGCGTGCGAAGAAGAAGTATTTTGTTTATTTTCTGCAATTGCTATTCATTATTTTCATTCCGCGACACCCTACATTGAAAAAATAATTTGCATTAACGAAAAAGTGACTTACTTTTCTAATTTTAATGGATTTTGACACGTTTCTATTAAAAAAGTTAGAAATTTCGTGAATCGAAGTTTTGGCATATTTGGATCGGAGTTTTGAAAAAAAATCTACGTTTTTCTTAAAGGCTCGTTAGTGTTCTTCAGAAATTTTGCTTGAAAATTTACAAATTTATTGTAATTTCATGAAAGTTTATTTAAATTGCGTCACCATCAGAGAGTTTTGTTTTGTTGAATTTTGTGTCAAAATAATTTTTTCTCAGTTTCACCTTAAATTTCCTCTCAGATTTGAAGTAAAAGACTAATATTTATGGAAACTTGTTTTCGAATAAAACCTGATGTAGTATTCCTGATAATTACAAGCAGATAAATCCTTTCATTTCGTGACTAAATCTATTACAAGTTTTATTTGCAAAGTAGTAAATCAGCTGGTGTCTATTTTTCTTTAATAACTACCACGTAGATCAAAACTACTCGAGCATAAAATAGAAATTGCATAAATTCAAAAATGTCACAAGAGAGAAAGAAAAAGAATTGATTTCATTTCGGAATTGTGTTAAATTGAACTCATTGTTATTCATTGGGAAATTTAGATTCATCAAGTCATGACAAATGCAGACAACATTAATCATTTATTTTGGTGAAAATATGAGAAAGGCTTTAATTTCTAATTATATCAACTAATTAATATTGCTTCCCTAATTATTGAATAAACTAGCACACCAAAAACTTTCAACAAAGTCAACAAAAGATAAGTATTGAACAGGGATTATACTTAGAATGAAGTAAAAATCAAAATGACATTTTCCTTCTTTCAATTTATTACGCTATACAAATAGAAGTAACTGCTTTTTACTTCTATTCTTATATTTTCCCCTCCTTTTTTGGACACACTTGACTAAGTTTGACTCACTTTGTGATTTCATTTGATTTGATTTTTTGGCAAGGATCATTTTTGCACACATTCACAGTCACACAACAGTCAGCAGTGCAAAAAAGAGAAAGAAAGAAATATCTGATCATAGCACACAAAAGATAATAAAAGAAAGAAGTACAAGACTTCAAGAAGTCAGTGTGAAAGGATTATCATTTGACTATGAATGCAAGAAGCTCTGAATGTCTGTAAAAATTTAGAATATACAGAATTCTTGGTTTATGAAAGTAGGTAAAATTTTGTAATTTTTAGCTGTTGAAACATGTTCTTTTTGGGTCAAACATGAGTTATTAGAAAATTTGGCCATATATAAATGTATATAAGAAAATAAAAATATATGAGTCAGCTGAAAGAACATGAAATCACAAAAGCCTATGACTAAGTCTTAAATACCATGCCATTAGAATGTAAGACCGCAGTGATTTCCTAGGAGCTTTACAGGCCAAGGGAAAAAGTCCCAAAAATCAAATCATTGTGTTAAAACTGCTGTTCTCAGCTGCAAGATGGTTGTACATGCCCAAAGTTTTATGGGAAATTACTGTAAGTACCATAATAAAAATTTTGAACATGTACAACCATCTTGTAGCAGAGTTAAGCCATTTAATACACTGATTTGAATTTTGGTGCTTTTTCCTTTAGATTAATTAAGCAACCCTAAAGACCAGTGAGACAAGTCTTCTCTAATCAAAAATCAGACAAATTCATGATCAAGAATGTCATAATAGAACAAGATTTAAGTCCCTGCATCTTCAGGATGAAGACAATAAATGATTTTGTGAAAGGGAAGACAAGAACAAGAAAAAAATTACAACGAGAGACTGCCAATTTGGATGACTGTTATTTGATACATTGTTGTATATACAGTCAGCTACAGCATGACCATGAACAGAGAAAGAGCAACAAAGTAGAAAAGAATGTACAGTAAGACAGCCTTAAAAAGTGTTATGTCTCATTGACTTTTCAGCTAGGAAATTTAGTCATTAAGATATATAGATTGTCATTGTTATCAGAATGAAAGTAGGAAATAAAGTTTAATTACTCTTCATGTTTTTAATTAACTCATTTTACTTCATACAGACAACAGTATTAATTTTGACATGACCAAGGGGCCATCATTCTCTTTATTTCCTCTATTAATAATCCTTATAATTCAATCAACCGCTTGTATATTTTTAAATGCTAATCAAAATTTTAGAAAATTTGTTTGATTTTTTAAAGTAAGGAAATTTTGAAAATTCTACTCACACACTATTTCACACAACTTTCTAATGAATTGTGGTTCTTATAATTTTGGGATCTTAGATATTGTCAAAAAGTGGCCAAAAAAGAATACAAAAAGTTATGATTGGCTAGCTTAACTCCAACAAAAATCCAAAACACGTTGCAAGGCTGTGTGATTTCTCATTAGGGAAAATGAGTATTGATTATGAATTAATTTGCTAATTCAAATGACAAGGATCAATGATATGCATTAATATCAAATTAAAAGTAAAACTGAAAAAAAAAGATTTTTGTCATGATGATTTAGAACTATTGAAGATCACACAAATAGTTGACTCAGATGAATTTACTGACAATTTTCATACCAACAAACAAAACCTAGTCTTAATTTTACTCCAATGAAACTTATTTTGTTCTCATCATCTTGTTGCTAAATTTACTTTTTCGTCATTGTTTTCTGACTCAAAATTTGCATATTTTATCATAGCAATAGATCAAAAAATAATTTGATTATTTCACAACTTTTTCAATTTGCATGTGGAGTGATATCACATTTCATGAGAAAAAGGAATGATTAGTAGGATCTGATTTAAAAGTAGTTAGTTTTTAGTCTGCATTACAAACTCAAACTAAAATTTTAATGCTTATTTGTATAAAAATCAATATTTTTTAACAAAATAAGAAATCCTTTTTTCAAACTCAGGGCACTAAAAATGAAAAAAAAACATTTCAAATTTTAATGGAATCGAGAGTACAAACTCTCTTTTCAATTTGTGGAATATTTTCTTTTTAACCATGTTTTTAAATTTTGACTTGTAGAAAAATTTGGAAAAGAATAAAAAGCGTTTAAGTGGAATTAATGTAAATAAAATGTAACAAATATTACGAGTAAAATGTTAATGTTAAAAATATAATAAGCATTACTACATTAATGAGAAAAAACGCTATATTCATAATCTGAACTTTTGAAAAATAATATCATTGTAAGAATTTCAATTCGAATGGCAAATGTTTGAATAAACTTGAAATAAAAATGTACAGACAAATCTAATTTGCCACATTCATTCTGTAAAATCTGCAAGCAATAAAATTTAATAATAGACAGCAAAAACAGCTTGTTTAATTTCCTTTTTTATTTTCATAGCAATCACACATTACTCACATCATCAAAAGTATTCACAGAATAGCAGCATTTTGATTGCACACACTAAAGTGTGTCAACCTTTATCAAAATCAGTTTTCTTAATCAAGGTGTGACAATAAAAGTAGAAATGAGTGCAGTTTGAATCAAAAGCATTTTGGATTTCTTCTTGACTTTGCATTTGATCATCAATGAAACAGACAAGTCATTCTTTTTTCTAAAGCACATCATGATGTAGATTGTAGGCACAGCTTAATTTAATAGCACCTTTCATTCCAAGTTGATCGTTGAAATTATCTCTTTCCCTTCCTCTCTGACTCTCAATCGGGCTTATCTCAATGTTGATCAATCATTTTCAGTTTCAGTTTTGGTGTGTGTTATGTTCATTTCAAATACATCATGCATGCCTGGCCTTCCTTTTCTAAGAATAATTCTTTTTTTTCTTTTCGTTTTCTGCCAACAGCAAAATTCACGATTCTCACTCGAATAATCGTGAGCAAATAGCAGCTAACCTATAATATAATAATAACAACAGCTTACTCGAGCTAGCTGTTGAATGATGCCATATATAATCACATAGTAGCTGGAGCAGCGCAGAACAGCAGTTGGCAATAGCACAGCTGGCTGGGAACAAAGACTTATGCCGGGAGAATCTCACGAATGTTGGATGAGAATCTCTATTGAGAACAAGAGAAAGAAGAAGAAGAAGTAGAAGAAGGAGAACGTTACTTAAAACCATAGTCATACCATTTCAGGATTTTTCTGTGAGAATTTTAATGACCAATTACAATTATACTGATTTTATTTTCATACAGAGATAACAGGGATTTTATTGATTGATTAATCAATTCTTTACTGTGTAAGTAATTAATTGAAAAATATGTGAGCCATAAAATATTTATGAATATTGCTTTTTATTTTATGTCAATAATCCAAATCAAACATATGATTGTAATCAAAATTTATTTGCCCTTCTCCAAATAAGCACTTGTATGTATGAAACTGATATATGCCAATTATCATAATTACAAATTTCAATTGCTAATAATTGCTAATAAACTATTAATATTAACAGTTGCATTAAAATCAGATAATTAATTCTGAGTACAATTCATTTAAAAAGATAACAGTTATTGGATTTTTAGGTAATATTTTTTGTTAGGATATAGCAAATTCAAAAGTCATAATTTGGATTTTTCAGAGATTTTTTTGTCCAAATAGTGTTAATTTGTGCCTAAAAAAGCGTGAATACAACCAACTTTGTTACTTGTCTCTCAATGTACCATTACCACATCAAAACTTCTCATCTCTCATCATCAATGGAATAAGCAAGTGAATAGGTTTCAGCTCAGCTTAGGTTTGATTTAGTTTAGCTTAGCAATAGCCAAAAAATCATCCAAGTAAGCAGCGAAATGAAACTAGCATAATGTCGATATGCCTCTAGGGCTGCTCTGCTGGCTATCTATGTATGTGAGGAGGAATCATATTAAAGCAAAAGCGGGGCAGAAAAAAAGAAAAAAGAACATAAGATTTTTGAGAAGCAGACAGGAATTCATAATTTGTAATTGTAACAGTAACAAGTGTTTCTTTTTCTGATCATGCGATCGTCATACTACTCCGTCCACTTAAAACTATAGCTCAACAGAGTAACCGTAAAAAATATCTTTATGATCTTAAGTTTTCTTAGAATTATAAAATCGCCATATCAAAAGTTGAGGAGTGTTTTAAAAACTGAAGAATCACTAGTTTTTAAACCTTCTTCAGAACCTATCCTGAGCTTGTAGAAAAGAACGTATAAAGAAAAAAATTTTAAGTGATTTTCACTTTCAGCCAATTTCAAGTGGACGGAGTAATAATGGACACCTCTGGAATTTTAATTTGGTTGACTGAAATGAGTATAATATCATGATCAATTACAATTGAATAAAAATGAAAAAGGGAATCAGGTAGATTTATTCAGAAAGTGGCAAATACCTGACTTGAAAGTTTAAACAAAAATGTTCACCAACTCAATTCCAGAAAACTAATTGTATTTGGATGTTTTTACTGCTAAATTCAACCTTCACATTGGGTCAGAGGTAGTATGAAAACAATCGCAAGATAGACTAATCAACTAATTGATATTTCATTTGGGTTGCTATGTTTCTTCGTGAATCTTAATTTGAGGTGACCAATGGACTTTTAAAAAAGGTATTTTAGATGTTTCAATCCTTCATAAATTGCTATCATTATATTAATTTCCAAATTAGTGAAAAGAGATGCTGAGAAAACTCTTATTGGTTGTGAAAGATTAGCTTTGATAACAATAAGCTTCCAAAATTACAAAACTTTAATAATTTCATACGTCTATTGAAGTACCTCATTTGTACAAATTCTCCAGAAAATACTTAGTACGAATCGCTTATTATGCTGTAAATTTCTTATTACATCAGTCTTATAAGTTATAAAACATTCCTGTAAAAGTGCTATTGCACAAAAAATCCTATTTTAATAATTGAGATATTGAAACAATAAAAATGAATCATAGTGCATGCAAAACCAACCACAATCACACAAAAATTTCAATGAGAATTTGCAATTTTTCTTTCAGTTGTTCTAATTTCAAATGTAACAGGAAGTTGAAAGAGAGAAAATTTTTTCATTTCATAAAAAGTGTAAAAAAGCCTGAATTGAACTAAAAATGAATGCACATGAGAAGAATTACAAAATATTCATGGTATACTGAAAAATCAATTAATAATTACCTTAAATGTTCTCAGAGAAAACAGGATATTAAACACCAATTTACTATTCTCACATTCACTATAGGAAAGAATTCACTGTATTGTCACACAGTAATCATTAATCATTGATCATGTATTTATAGATAATTACTAACTGAATTATTTAATAAGATATTGCTTTTAAGACCATTATTCATTCATGATATACAAAACTTTTCATATATTTCAAAATAACACTTTTTCATAGAGTGAAATGCACTGTATAAAAAGAACGTAAGACGCTTTCTTCAATATATATTACGAACTGGCTTTTTTGCAAAAACATATAATATGAAGTCAAGATCACTGTAGTTATGGATGAACTTTATTGCTAATTTAGAGCACTTCTAATGGGACTTTTGAACTGAAAATTCAATATGGGTAACTTGAGGTGTTGTTTCAACTTCTGAGACAATAATTTCTTATGCACTCTCACATTTTCCCATAAATTTTTAGGTTCCTTTTCACTGGTATCAAAACTTTTTCCTTTCTTCTATAGGGTTAGAAGAATTGTGTGAGTATGTATGTGCGTTCACTGCTAAAGAGTCGACTAAAAACTGCACTGTGGACTGCAATATGATGGAGGGGGAGCAGAGAAGCAGAGAGAAAAGGGCAGAGTTGGGGTAGTTTAGTGAGAAAAGAGAGAGAAGTTCACATTCAGCTTAACTTGTTTCTCTCTCTTTTTCATCAACAGACCAGAGGAAGCAAAAGTCTGTCCTGTACAAATAGAGATACAGTCAAACAAAGGAGCCGGTAGACCCAACAAGAAAAATTCAAAATGGCTTCCTTCTAATGGATTAGCAATATCTAAGTTGTACTGGATTGGATAATTTTTCATGCTTTTCACTTGTTTTCAAGTTTAATAGCTTTTGTCCTGGCAAGGCTGAAAAATCATCATGACCACATAAAGTGAGATTCATTAATAGCTAGCATGAATTTGGACTTTTTTTACATTATTTCTACTCAAGAAAATGGTCTCAAAATTGGTCTGTCATTTTACATACCTCCATAAATAAGCATTTGTTCTCCCTAAACCATTAGGGTTTTGTTTGACTTAATTGTAAGCTGAAAAACTATCTTGGATACAGTTTCTTGTGTTTACATTTTTATTGTTTTAAATACAATATTGATGCCAAAACATATTACAGTCAACAGTGCAGTTTTTAGTTGATTCTTTAACCATGAATGCACATACATACTTAGAAAAATTCTTCTAACCTGATAGAAGGAAGGAAACTATTGTGACACCAGTGAAAAAGAACCTAGAAATTTACGGGAAGAAGTGAGTGCATAGAAATATTTTGTCTCATATTAATATATAAAATGATGTGTTCAAAATTATTTGAAGAATCTATCAGTTGATTTAATTAACCCAATCAACGCCGAAAAAATTTTGGTCTCAAATGGCTTTCTTTGCCAACTAGGAATTATTTTATGTTGTTTTAACCAATAATTTCTTCCGTTGAGTCTTTATCCCTTTGAAAATTGCCAGTATCATAAGTGTTTGTTCGACTTTTGGATGCAGGTTTCGCAATTTCCCGTAAAATTTGTTGTATCCAAACTTCCTCTGAGTAAATAAGGGAATGACAATTTTTTGTCGTCGGCGTGGATACAGTAAAATAAACAAAGCTTCCCAAGTTCCCTCTATTGTTATAAACTCCACTGTAGCTCCAAGCACCACATAAAATTACAAATGCCAGACAGACAACATTCTGCAGTGGTGTTGTGTGAGAATAAGCACAGTAGACCACAGTACAGGTCTGTTGTGCATTGCACAGTGGGCTCTGTTTGTGCATACATTTACACACAAAAAAGATATAGATTTGATATGTTCACATGAAAAGGAGTTACAAAGATCTAATACAAACTCCAGTGTGCAACATTTTCAGAATGAAGAAAGCCATGAAATGAAAAAAAGAGGTGGGGAAGAGAAGTTGTATGAATAAAAAGGTGGGTGATTTTGGAGGGGAAGGGGAAGTTTAATTGGAAGTCGTGAGTAAAATGGGGTAAAGAGAAGTTGAGTCACTCTGTGAATAGACTAAGGAGAAACAGAGAGAAAAAGCAGTCAATTTTGTTATGTTAGTCTCAATTCAGACTTTTTTCTGACTTTGGTTCTGCATAAATATTTACAATGCTGGCTTTATCAAATGCTATTGCAAAAATATTTTTGCCATTTGAATGAGATTAAAAGCTAGTTGATCTTCAGACTTTGTGTACATATATTAGTCAATGAAAAATAAACCTAGCAATTTATGAATTTGGCTGTCTATGAAAATGTTCAGCATTTTCAAATTTTCAATATTCATTTTCTTACCTGTAAGAAATAATAGTAAGAAATTAGTTACCCTGGCTAACAGATTTAACTAAAGTCAGGCCTGCAATTGGTCCTTTTTAAAGTTCACATATAGAGTAAAATATCTCAGATTGATTAGGGTTAAATCAAAGATATGACTATCATTAATAAATTCTGCCAAGTTTTTTAATTGAACATACAAAATTACTTGTTTCTTTTCATAGAAAAAAACATGTTACTCTTCAATTCTTTCAAGTTTACTTGCAAGTGAATAAATATAAGAAAGAAGTTTGAGTGAAAAACATTTTTGGCAGTTGTGGCATTTCAAGGCAGTCTAGATTCAAATTGAGAGAAAAAGAGAAGTTATTGCATGCAGAACTAAAGATTAAAGTGTGCTTATGTTGGAAAAAGAAAAAAGTAACAAGCGTCAGATGTCCCCAACTTTGCAATAAAAAAGCAATATCACATCAAAGATTAGAAATTTTCACAAATGAATGTTTCTATATATAGTTCTGAAAAGTAATCAATTTATCATGTTCACTGCATTTTGGGTCATGACCAAAATCCATTCATCAGACATTATCAGACAATTACCAAGCTCATTCTGAGTGATTAGCCTTGTTATAAAGCATTTCACAATAAAATTCTATGTAAACAGTACAGAGTATTAGGGCCATTTTTGAAGATTTTCATGACATTTTGTAGTTTTTGGTGCCTAGTGAGGTTTTTCACATAAATTTAATGTTTGTCAATGGAAGATGGATGCTATTCTTTATTTTCTTAGATAAATTTAAGACATTCTCATATCTAAATAAACAATAAAGCCCCATTAGAGATATTACAATTTGACAAAATACTGCTACTTTGTGCAAATTTTGACTCAATTATCAGCAATGTGACAAATAAGAATAACAATAAGAAAGAATATTATGAGTTGATCCATAACACTGCATTATCATGATAAAAAGAAGGAAAGATGATAGAGAGAAAAATAAGAGGTGGAGAAGGGTAAGAAAATGGGGAAGGGGTGGGTGGTGTCTGGATTGGAATGGATGTTAGTGTCACAAGCTTAAAGGAGAAGCAGAAATGTTGTGTTGTTTGAAAGAATTATCATCTCTCAGGATTTCTTTTTTTTTCTTTGTGTGCT
>JAOWAT010124220.1:0-10237 GCA_028571025.1 Longipedia americana
ACTAGGGTGGACAATAAAATTACAAAATTCAAAAGCACCAATTTGAAACAAAAAGCACCAATTGCATGGTCTAGGTAGAGGTTTGGAAAAAAAATTTTAAATTGGAAATTCATGATGGACAAAATACTAACTTTTGAGATTAAAATGGCTGAGAGGTCAGTGTCCCTTTAAAATGTTTTTAACTTTTCCAAAATTTGAGGCTCAATGTTCTTGTAAAAAATATTTGTACACTCTTTTTTGTAAAAATACGGAAAATCGGGCTGAAGCTCGGATATTATTTTTTCCTGACACGTAAGCTCAAAATATTGTTGAATGCTAAAGGTTTTCAGATTTCAACCTATAAAATATTCTCATTTTATTCTTATTTTTCGGAAATCTGAAGCTCGTATTTTTATAAACGTTATTTTTATAAAAAAGAGTGTGTTTGGAACATGGAGAAAAGTGACAAAACATAATTGAGGCGTCCCGGCGGATTTTAAGTCTGAGGAAAAATTCACAAAATTGAGAATATCACACTTTAAGTTTTCCTTTTACTTCATAAAGCGTGAAATTTTGTTTGGACATTGCTTCTTAAAGGCACACTGACCCAAAATCAAAAGTCCATAATTCTGATTAGAAATATATTATAACCATATTGTTAACATTTTCAAATTTAGTTATGCCCTCAAAAGTCAAAATATTCTTTGTTTGAATTATTTAATGGAGGACCACTAATCAAGATTTGCGCTTGAAATTAGAGGAAGTTATTTCAATTTGTTAGAGTTTCCCTGAGTCTTTGGAGATTAAACCATTTTTGAACACAATCTTTCAAATATCCAATAATCAATTTTCCTCCCAATTCCAGGAGATGGTGCCTGTGCCTGTCAGCCTCCCTACCAATTCATCAACGGCCAATGTGTTCTCTCCGGCTGTCAATCCAGCAGCGATTGTTCCGATGCAGCTCAATGCATCAAAATCGCTGGTGGAGTCAGCTACTGCGCTTGTCCACCAGGATATCTGACGACTGAAAACGGCTTATGCGAGGATGTGGATGAGTGTGACAATGTGGGTCAGCCTGCTTGCGGTAAGGGCGCCTATTGTCAAAACAAGAAAGGATCATTCGCCTGTTTCTGTCCTGAAGGAACAACCGGGGACGCCTATGGAGGTGTTTGTGTGCCGATCAGAAACAAGTGTAGGAGCGATAGCGATTGCAGGGAGAATGAAAAATGCTCCAGTCAAGGCGAGTGTCTCTGTTTGCCACCATTCTTTTCTGATAACAGAGAAGGCAATCGGTGCAGAAGTCCTTGTGATCAATTCAAGTGTGGACTCAATGCTGAATGTACACCGACCAATCCGCCTCAGTGTTTATGTCAATCAGGTTATAGTGGTAATCCATTAACTGGTTGTGAAGATATTGATGAGTGTGCCAATAATCCTTGCGGTAATAATGCTAGATGCATCAATGAACCAGGAAAGTTCAGATGTGAATGTCCAAGAGGCTCTAAAGGTGATCCTTACATTATTGGTTGTGTTGGAAAAGTCAAAGCTGAATGCCAGACCAACAAGGATTGTCCTGGACAACTGTCTTGTCAAAATGGTGATTGTGCTAATCCCTGTACATCTCTGCCTTGTGGATCAAATGCCTTGTGCGTTCCTGAGAATCACGCTGCTTGGTGTAAATGCAAAAGTGGATTCAAGGAAGATGACAGCGGCAAATGTGTCTCACAATGTAATGGTGTCACTTGCGGTAAAAATGCCAGATGCATTGTGTCATCTGAAGGACCAGTCTGTGCTTGTTTGGAAGGTATGATGGGCAATCCGTATCCAGGCGGCGTTTGTTCATCTGTGGTGTGCTCACAAAGATCGCCTTGCCCAGATAGAAATCAGATCTGCCAATCTGGAAGGTGTGTGACCAGTTGTGCCGGAAAGAAATGTGGACTCAATGCCAGATGTGACATCAATTTGAATGCTTGTGTTTGTGAAGAAGGTTTCATTGGTGATGCCACTCTGTTTTGTATGCCACCTGTTGGACCACCTGCTTGTATTCCTGGTTGTGGACCTAACAGTCACTGTGAATATGGTAAGATATTTCTGATCAAATTATTTATTTAATGAAAATATTTTGAAAAATTTGAAGACAGCTTTGATCTAAGATCTACAATTTTAAACTAAAATTTGACAAAGAAATCATTTCTTTTCCTAAATTATTTGCAATTTTCAAATTTTTCATGAGATTTGTAATGAAGAAAAAGAAATTTACCGGTACATGTAGGTGTTTAGACCAAAGAACAATTATCTATCTTGAAAGTTCATTGGGCTGCCTCAAATAAATTCAAACTATTCATTTGCATTTATATTTTCTTCCAGGTATTCCAAATCAATGCCAATGTAATTTAGGAATGGTTGGTAATCCCTACGTATTTTGTGATGCCAAACCTGAGGCTGGAAAAGCATCTTGCGACAACATCAAATGTGGCAAGAACGCTCTTTGCTCAATTCGTAATGGCCAACCCATTTGCCAATGTCCAAAAGGCTTCCAAGGCAACCCCAACAGAATGTGTATTGATATCAATGAATGCTTTGCCAGTGTTTGTGGAAGAAATGCCGTCTGTATCAATACACCTGGTGCATATGAATGCAAATGTCGATTCAATTTCATCGGCAATCCATACGAAGGTTGTGTGCAAGAAGAAACTGGCAGAGAAGATCTGTGTGCTAAGCAAAATTGTGGTCCTAATGCTGTTTGTAATTTGGGACAATGCTTGTGTGCACCTGGATTTGAAGGAAAAGATCCCTATGATGCTTCAAAAGGATGTTCTGCAAAATCATCTTGTTCAAAAAATTTGGATTGCGGATACAATGAAATTTGTACCACAGCATTAAACGGTGTTCGTGAGTGTACAGATGCTTGCAGTAGAATTCAGTGTGGTCCAAATGCATTCTGTGTCACTGATAATCATCATCAAACCTGTGTCTGTATCGATGGTCATGAGGGAAATCCAAATGATCTTCAACAAGGATGTAAACCAAGATTGTCTTGTAAGAGCGCCAAGGACTGTTCCAATGGAATGGTCTGTCAAATCAACATTGATGGTAAGAGAGGATGTTTGGATCCGTGTCAGATTATGTCATGTCCAGCTTCTGAGGAATGCAAAGTCATCAAAGGAAGACCTGTTTGTGATTGTAAGGATGGTTTCTCAAAGAATAAGTTTACTCTTCAATGTGAGGCCATTTCTGGTTGTACTTCTGATGCCAATTGCCAACCAACTGAGAAATGTATTGAAGGACCATTTGGTGCCAAGACTTGTGTGGATGTGTGCAGTTCTGTTCAGTGCTCACAAAATGCTGTCTGCTTTGCTGAAAACCATCGCGGTTACTGCCAATGTGCACCTGGTTATAATGGTAATCCAGAAACCAGAAATGGATGTCAACCATTTGTGCCAGGTTCATGCCAAAATGATGCTCAATGTAACGAAGATGAAGCTTGTCGTCTCAACAATGGAGTCAAATCCTGTCAACCAGCTTGTAACATTCTCAGGTGTGGTCCAGGTGCCATTTGCGTTGCCAGAAACCATATTGGCAAATGCACATGTCCTCCTGGTCTCTACAGTGGTGACCCATATACAGTGGGTTGCAAACAAGTCAACTGCCTTGAAAATGCCGACTGCCCGAAAGACAAATACTGCGATCGTCTCTCATATACTTGTATGAATGTGTGCAAGGCTAATACTTGTGGGCAGAAGGCTATTTGCTTAGCTGAAAATCATGTCCATAAGTGTACTTGCCCACCTGGGTTCCAACCTGATCCTAGACCAGAAATCAGATGCAAGAAACTCGGTGATGGTGAGAAATGTAAGGCTGGTCAATGCCAAACAACTTGTCTGTCCAATCAACAGTGTCCACCCGGTCAAGCATGCAAAAATAATATCTGCCAGTCAGGTTGTCAGTACAATAATGATTGTCAAGGACAACATATTTGCTCAAATGGGGAATGTATCGATCCATGTACTGTCGGACAGGCTTGCGGACCAAACTCAAAATGCATTGCCAAAAACAAATCTGAATCTTGCTCATGTCCAAGAGGCTTTGCTGGTGTTCCAACTGCTCTGCAAGGATGTGTAAGAATCCCAGAAAGTTGTGGCGGTGCCAAATGTAGTGTTGATCACACTTGTTACAAGGAATATTGCATGCTCACTTGTGGTGTTAATAGTCAGTGCGCTAGAGGTGAACAGTGCGTTAATGGAATGTGTTTGAAGTTGTGTCATACGGACAAAAATTGTTTGCAAGGTGAAATTTGTGTGGATAAATTCTGTCATCCTGGTTGCAACAGGGACGATGACTGTAAAAATGGTGAAACATGTAACAACGGCGAGTGCTCGTGCGCTAAAGGCTACATCAAAACACCAGTCGGGTGTCAGGACATCAATGAGTGTGATAATGATATTTGCGGATCCGGATTCGTGTGCGAGAATTATCCAGGAACATATTCCTGTAAGTGCCCGTCTGGAATGATTGGCGATATTTCATCCGGATGTCGGCAACCGGATGAATGCCGATCTGACAGCCAATGTCCGGAGAAGTACGCCTGTCTCATCGATCCGAAGACGAGCAACAAACGCTGTATGGATCCGTGTCAATTTGCTCTCTGTGTCGAAAACTCATCTTGTAAGGTCATCACTCACAAACCATTCTGCTCATGTCCACCCAAACATCGCGGTGACCCCACTAATCCCAATATCGGGTGCTACCAAGTGGAATGTGAATCCAGGGAACACTGCCCGACGAGTCGTCATTGTGATTCGAAACAATTGAGGTGTACGGATCCTTGTGATGGGTTTGAGTGTGGTAGAGGATCGTGCAGAGTGGAAAACCATGAACCAGTCTGTTATTGCCAACCTGGATATGAAGTCAAAAATGGTAAGCAAAGATCATTAAAAGTTTTCATTTTCAATAAAAATTCTTTTGCCAAATTGATGAAAATTGATGAAGATAACAAATTGGAAACTGTTTCAAAACTCTGATATATATTTGAAAGAAGATGTGAAAGCATCAAAAGAGTTTTGATCAAATTTGATTAAAATTCAGATTTTCTTTATTGTCAAATAATCCAAACAGGTGATATGGAGTATTAATATTTTCTATTGTAATTTTGGCAATCTTGACATTACATTAGATTTTCAGTTAGGTCCCACATGTGACTCATGAGCACATGTGTTCACATGAACATTTTTGTTCATATGAACACATTATTTGTTCATATTAATGATTCATTTTCTTATTTGAATGAGGAAATGCATTGATATATTTGTCATTGAAAATTTGGGAAAGTGTGCAACTGTGCATATACTTGTTCACATGAACAAAATGTTTATGTGAACTCATTAGCTTGTGTCATGTAAACTTGTTCATGAGTCACATATTGGTACATTAATTTTGTTACATTTGACACTCGGAATTTCTTGCAATTTTCTTCCTTTTCCAGGCAAATGCGTTGACATCGACGAGTGCGTGAAACGTCCCTGCCACCAATCTGCCCTGTGCAAGAACAGCCTGGGCAGCTACAAATGCGTCTGCCCAGAAGGCAACATCGGCGATCCCTATTCGGGAGGTTGTCGTCCAAGAGGCGAGTGCACTTACGATGACGATTGCCCCATTTCATCCAAGTGCGACGATGGAAGGTGTGTCGATCCGTGCTCAAGGCCAAATGCTTGTGGACCAGGTAAGGAATGAAGGATAGTGAAGGAATAGTATTTTTTGTGATTTCCACAAAGGAAGTATAGAAATTTAGCATCTTTTTCATTCATGAAGTATAAAGCAAGTAACACAATTCTAGAAAATTCTATGAAAATTTGATAGATTGTATTGATGATATATGTGCCGAGATTTAAACAAAACTTCAAAAATAGAGTTAAGCATTTGAAACTTCATTCTACAAATTTCAATTTCAATAACAAAGAACATAGCTTTAAGTTTTACCAAAGATATTGTAGATTTTTGTACCAAGACTTTACTTCATAAAATTTGGAAGTCATGTTGCATCCATGAATTATTGTCACAGATTCTAATACAAATATACATGTAATTGCAATTGTAAAAACTTCGTAGAGAAGATTCATAAACACCAAAAAAATATTTTTATATGAAATATTTGGAATTTAGTGTAGGCAGCTTCTTTTTGGCATTTGATATGATTTATTCTAAAAACACACTCACATCATTCTTGTAGGTGCCTTATGTTCAGTGATCAATCACGATGTTGTTTGTTCTTGCCCATCCCGAACCAAGGGTAATCCCAAAACAGGCTGCTCTGTACTTGAATGCATTGAGAACAGCGATTGCAGCCAAGGCAAGACTTGTGTGGAGAACAAATGTGTCGACATTTGTGAAATCAGAGCCGTTTGTGGAAGAAATTCCCAATGCACCACCATCAATCACACTCCTCATTGTGCTTGTAATCCGGGCTTTACGGGTGATCCCACCGTTGGGTGTACCAATATCATTTCCTGTACATCCAAGGAAGAGTGCCCGAATGATATGACTTGTACTTTCGGAATTTGTACACGTAAGTAATATTAACAAATTATGAGTTGCCTCAGTGGACCTTTCAAATAGAAAAGACTTTCATTACAGAAAATGCATTTTGAGTTCCATATCTTTAACTAAAATTGTGATTTCACGAATTTAGATTATGTACAATAATCGATCAAAAAGGTTTTATCCCAATCAAAAAATTTGAGTTACTTGAAAATTCCATGGGGATATCTCATAGAAATTATATCCTAGTTAACATTTATTATCATTCAAAGAATCGATTGTGTTCTACCTAATGTTGTGTTCAAATTTTAAATTTTGTTACGATGTTTTATTCTGTGCATTTATAAAAAAAAATCAATTTTCTGAGAAATTTATTGCTTTTCATTCAATCACTTTGAAATTGATCTTACGTGACAGGGCTTTGTTCTTTTTTTGACACGGTGATTTGATTGAAAGATCTGTAACAATGCAATTCTTTCAAAACAAATTTCAATAGAACATTTCCTTGTCATGAACTCAACACAAACAGTTTGATTTCTAAGAAATTTCATTGACTCATAAATAATGATCTCTTTGATCTCTTGAACAGCTCTTTTTGCTTAACCATCAATATTTGCTTAGACAACCAAGCATGTTTGTCAGTCAATATATCCCCAATTTCAAATTTGAAATTAAAACTTTAAATAAATTTGGGAAAAATGACATTTCATTCTTTCAAAATAGCAATAAAATTATTGAAGTTGCAATTTCAAAACTTTGATTTCTGAGGAAATGGGACAAATTTAAATTATTTCTTCTCATGGAAGATTATTTTTTGCTAATTTTAATCAAACTTTCAAGATATCCAAAATGTGTTTGGGTACACCAAATACAGTAATTTCTTTTTTTCTTCTCACAAACAGCTCCTTGCTTAACCATCCGTGACTGCTTAGACAACCAAGTGTGCGTCAACAGCCAATGTATCCCCAAATGCTCCAGCGACAACGAGTGTCCCGAGTACCACGAATGCCAAGGCGGCGTCTGCTCACCCGTCGAACGATGCAGAAGCAACGCCGATTGCACTCAAGCCGAGACTTGCACGCAGAATCCGGTGGGATTCAGGGAATGCAAAAGCGTTTGCCAGGGACCGGTGATTTGCGGGAGGAACGCCGCTTGCAGTCCGGTCAATCACAGAGCCGCTTGTACCTGTCCGGATGGGTTCTATGGCGATCCCAATGATGATAAGGTCGGTTGCCAGAAGAAGTTGTGCGATACCAATAAGGATTGTCCGGGAGATACCATCTGTGAACAGTTCAGATGTATTGTACCATTGAAAGGTGAGTGTTTAGAGATTGAAATTTTATGCAAAACAGGTTTTTGAATGGTGAATGTTGAATTTGAATATTATTACCATACAGACTTATAAATGGGAACCCTTAGAACTTTTGGAAATGAAAAGTGGAAACTTACATGTTAACGAGCTTTTGGATGGTTTTATCCATTTAACTGATGAAATGGACTCAGAAGCAACTTTAAAGCATGAATAAACGATGTTATGAAGTAAAACATTCTAGGTTCCTAATTTCATTTCCAAGAATTCCAAGGGTTCCCATTTATAAGTCTGTACGGTACTCCAGTTCCACTAAAAGCAATATGATAACCATTAGGATATTCAAAGAGATTCAAAAGATGAAAATTTTATAGGACAGGGAAAGTTTTCAAAAAAGAATTAAAAATACACCTACAATCGAGTTTTTTGATGAGCAAGGTTAATGAAGTTCTTCAAAAATATGTTTTGAAGTATCTGTTCCATGTTCAAGGTCACATCTATGATTCAACTTAATTTTTTGCTTACAATCAATACAAAGCGGTACAAAGTTATCTTTTCGTTGGTCTATCATTATCAAGACATTAACATTACACAAATAGCATAGAAAATTACTTTGATATCAAATGTTTCTAGATCTTTTTTTTCAAAAGTTTTGAAATTTTTGCATTTCAAATAGCACAAACTATGTCAAACAGGAAATCCCCACTGAAAGAGTCTGCAGGTGTAGTTATTTATTTGCATTCAAATCGCATCAATGAGCAATATTTTTATGGTCCCATTTCTTTATTGATTGCAATTCAATTTGAAACATCCGCGCCGTGAATCGAGAATGATCTTAAATTATTTCCTTTCAATTGAAAAAAGATTTCCGTCTTCCATTTGTGACAATCAATCACAAAATCAATCATTTTGATTGTGCAATAGTTGGTTGGTTTTGTTCCGTCCCTTTACATTCGCAATTGATACGATGAGATTTGAAAGAACTGAATAAACCCATGATGCTTTGTAATCTTGAATTAAAGGAATTATATTTTTGATTTGCAAACTGACTTTTATGTCATAGAATAGATTGATTTTTCTCACAAAAGTATGGTTCCAGTAATTTAAGTTTCTATTTCATCTTTACACCTTTTAAATATAATTTGGGTGCATCCCAAAAAATGAAAATAAACAAAAATTACAGCATTCTTGAAGTCTTCATTCTGATACAAAGTTGTGTGGAGAATGTCCAATATATGATGTGTTTATGGACATTTTCCACACATCAATTTTACAACTTTTGGTCATTAAGTAAAAAATGGTTATAATTTTTTAAGCAATTTTAAGTTTTATTTTTTGCTACCTCAGTCCCAAATTAGATTGATTGAAGTAAACTAAATTAATTCATAAAAGGAATGACATTTTACTACAGGATGATCTTTTGGTGCATAAAAAAGAATTTTGAGTTATACAAAACTTTTCAATATTACTCAAGTAAATGAAAATTTGGGAAATTAAAAAAAATGAAATCTCGCCGCAAAAAAATAACATTTCACCCCTCCTTTCACAAATTTGGAAGAGGAAGTCAATCAGTATTTCAAAATTATGAAAAATTGACAGCTGTAGATTTCAACAAATTGAAATCAGCAACATAAAATGATGAGATTTTGAATAAATTGTAACCTTTTCTCTTCGAAATTGCAGTGAATAAAAATTTTCCTAATCTTAATGCACTTGAGCTACCATATGTTAAATCTCCCATCCTATTCCAGAAACGTGTTCCTCGGACCGCACCTGCAAACTGAACGAACTTTGCGTGAACGGCAAATGCAAAGACCCTTGCATGAACCCCCAGATGTGCGGACTGAACGCCATCTGTGAGACCAAAAACCACAAGAACCGTTGCTACTGTCCACCGTCCTTCACCGGAAACCCCACTGTCGAATGCGTCAGGATACCCAACACCTGTGTGGGAAGCGACAGTTGCCCACCGGGGTTGAGTTGCCATCAAGGCATTTGCATGATTCAGTGTGCTTCTGATGAACAGTGTGCCTCCAATGAAAGGTGTCTCAATGGAAATTGCATGTGTGAGTATTTTGCTAACATTAAAAAATATTTTTAATTTTATTGTCCTTAAATAATAAATTTTCTGAATATCTTTCTTATGAAATACATATGAATAAACACATATCTA
This sequence comes from Longipedia americana, assembly GCA_028571025.1. Classification (NCBI taxonomy): domain Eukaryota; kingdom Metazoa; phylum Arthropoda; class Copepoda; order Polyarthra; family Longipediidae; genus Longipedia; species Longipedia americana. The sequence continues at coordinate 9,996 of JAOWAT010124220.1, forward strand.
ATTAAAGGAGTAAATTACACCTTTAGTACAACCTGCATTATAATTTGCAAGTTACAAAATGTCTTGACAAAACTATGTTCCAAGATATATTTTTGGATAATGAGAAAGACATCATATCTCAACTTCTGACTTTAACAAACCATATTTTGCAGAAAATTCTCATTTAACCCTTATTGTCATGCGATGGTTTATCTAAGCTTATTACTGCATGATGATCAGGGTTAGATTATTCTGATATCTTT
>JAOWAT010124331.1:0-10235 GCA_028571025.1 Longipedia americana
ATAAATAACATGTATGATTTTGAGCTTGTTTTCATGTTAGGGGACCAAAATGAAAATTTTAAGCCTATTCCCGAAATGATCTGAAAAATTTGGTACACCTTACTAAACCCAGCTTATCTAGTGTATTTTTGCTTCCAAATTACAAAATTTTTGGATTTTTTAAAATCTGTACAGGCAAACTCATGCTACAGGCATTTTTCTTTTGCAAAAAAGTCACAATTTTAGGGTAAACCACCCCATAGCAACACCATAGCAACACAAAGATGGAACTTATGTCTTTTATAGGCTTACTAATAACAACATCTTTATTGTGAGTCAAACGAGCAACGTCAATGCCTTTACTTGTCACAGTTCTCTAATGGATACTGAAATCAGCTCCACTCAGAATTCACTCGCATATTTGTCGCCTGAAGAAAACAAGTTGAGGTGCATCATGACAGATGGATGAATATTGAGATACTTTTGAACATAAAAGTACCACCGTATCTTTCCTTGTATTGCCCCACTGGGGCTATAATTTTTAAGGACTGATAGGGTCAGGGAAGTGGGGTAATACTAGGAAGTGGGGCTATAAGATAAATTTGTACAGAATCCAAAATATTTACTGTATTTTCAGTTTTACAAATTGTAGAAAAATACTTGAATTTGCATTTCTCATCAAACTTTCTGCAAGGTAATTTGAGTTTAAAAATGCCTTTCAAGGAATTTACAACTTTCAATAATGGGCCGCTCCTCTTTCTATTGAAAAATATTTCTTGTAAAGCCCCATGAGGCTATACAAGAGAATGGGGTTATATTTTTTCCTCATTTTCAGGGGTGAGGCTGTACAAGAGAGTGGGGCAATGCAGAGAAATATACTGTATTTGGCTCTTTATTTGAAACTAGCAAAAGTACTTGGCGTTGCCCAAGATTTTTGATCGCATCCTGTTTTACTTTCTGTCTAAAACTTCCATTTCAAGAACAGAAAACTTCATATACGTAGGGTGTGGCAAATTTTGTCAGATCATCTTCGGGACACCTCTAATTTTGAGATTTTTATTATCTAAATTCAAATATGAAAGAATTTTGACAACAAATTTCTTCAGCTCCAAACAACCAGCAGATCTTTATTCTAGAGGACTCAGAGGAAGTAAATTTTATTCTTCTGTAAATTGGGTCTCATTATGTAAATTTTGAAATATTTATTCTCATTTTATTCACATTGTATTCTCTATTGGATAATAAGAACAAAATTTTTTCAAATTTCACTTATTGAAACCAAATTTTTAGAGGAATGAAATTTACTTCCTCTGGGCACTCTAGAATAAAGATCTGCTGGTTGCTTGGAGCTGAAGAAATTTTTTTATCAAAATTCTTTCAAATCTGAATTTATGTAATAAAATTCAAAAGATTAGAGGTGCCCCTAAGTTGATCTGACAAAATTTGCCACACCCTACTTTTATCAATCTTTGTACAAATTTGGAATGATTTTTACAAAAATGGACTAAAATTAAAGCTTTTGTCATTATCCTGAGTATTTTCTTGAGAACCTCCTATTTTCAGGCTCACATTTTCAGAAAATTTTCAAATCTGTATTGAAGATTGAAAAAAGTGATCATTTTCATCATAAAATGTTTGTTATTATATTATGATATTATAAAAACAGTCTTCTCAATTAATTTGCCAAATTTCATGCATTTATTATTTGATATATAATTGGATAAAGAACTTCTTTTTTTTTAATTTTTTCAACGCAAATAAATTTCCCCTTTATGTTTTTGTGAATCTCATAGCAAACATTTAAGTTGCAAAACTTCGATTTTTACAAGGCTATTTACGCACTCAAGAAAATTCTTCATTCCAAACGTCGTTAACGCAAGTAAGAAGAAACATGAAATATTTTGAGCATTAGAAAATGAAAGTTGTTTTCTGAAAGTGAAATAATATATCATATAGATAAAATTAAACACCCTCCCCAATCACATGTCCAAGAAATTAACCCTAAATAAATACAAACATGCTAAAAATAACCATATTCGTGCTTTATCTTATCTTTGGTTTTCAAAATCCAGTTTGTATCCAAACAAATCAAAGAATCATGGAATAGCTAGCTAATTATGTTTGAATGAATTTAGTCCTTAGTTTTAAGTTTACGCCTAAACATTTTGGGCAAAGGCACTGACTTTTTTCCCATTGTAAACAATATTTACCAATTAAAAATTTTGATACAATTTATATCATGGCTGCAGCTATTGACATTGTTGAAAATTACACGGAATTGCATGAAAAAGTGGTGGATAGCAAAAACATCTCAAGGTTTTATTTCTCAGTTAACAAACTTGGTTCAACAGGAAATTAATCAAAAGTACCTTGAGTGTTCACCAATGAAAGTTTATTGAAAAGTAGGTGTAATTTTGGAAACTATATAACTTCTAGTTTCCAAAACTATCCTAACATTTTTAATTAGCTGTCCAAAAGTGGGTGATACTCAATGTTTTAATCTTTCTAATATCAGCAGATTTACTATTGTTATGTAGAAGTTGTCATTGCAACATTGTCAAAGTATTGTACTGTAACTTAAGACTTCGTTTTATTAAAGAATTTACTTCCTCCGTCCCAAAATAGATTAGGTGAACGATGGTAAGTCTTACAGTTTCGCGGAAATTTTACTTCAATGATTAGGTTATCACCGAAGAAAATAATTCCGCGAAACTGTAACACTTACCATCGTTCGCCTAATCTATTTTTGGACGGAGGAAGTACATAATTCTTTTATCATTACCAACCATTTGTTGAGTGAGAAACCAATTTTCAGGACACTTTTGTTGAAATATGAATGTGGAGCTGAAAGTCACATAACTGAAAAGTTAAATCAGCTGAATGAAAGCTTTGATGGTCTCACCAAAGATATTCTCAAAAAAGAAGCCTCAATGAAACAACTTCAAGGTGAAATTGCCAAAATTCGACAAAATATTGTAAGACTAAGATTTGAATCCAGCAAATCTTCCAGAAGATTGAAGAGACAAGTCCTTGAGGAAGAAATGTCCAGCAAAAGTTTTCAACTCAATTTGCTGCAGGTAGGGAGAGGACTAAATTTAATTTTTCTTAAACGTTCTGGTTGCTCTGTAATAATTACACGCTTTTCTTTTTATAAGAATATCAATACAAGAATAATAAGCCTTAAATTTCCAGAAAAATTAAGAATATTTACTACAGTACAGGCTTTCTTTCACTAAATAAGGACCTAAGCCTTAATCGAAAATCAAGTATTCTTATAAATAAAAAAGTGTGTACCTGAGCCCAAAGTTATGACATGTTTATTTTGTCTAATTTTTTATGACTTAGTCTTTAGTATGATGGGAACCAACACACAGCTGATTTTGATGCTATTTTAAACTGATTAACTCTAGATCAAGTGATTAGATTAATCTTAAAATGGTGTCAATCCACCCTAATTTACGGTATATGTAAGTACAGTATTATTTATCCTGATTCATTCAAGGGAAAGAAAAAAATTGATATTGCTTTTATCTGCTATTGTTCTTGAAACAATAGAAAATGTGTTTTTTTAATTGAAAACTTACAAATATGTTTAATTTTACTTTTCGACACTATGACAAATCTTTGTCATTATAAATGATAATTATGCTTTACCAATTGACTTTTATATCATAAGCATTCTTTTTCAACATTCACAATAATCTAGGCACCTCTATTATGGAATGACCGTTGTTAAATAAGATCATTACTTACAATTTACATCACGTAAGCAGGTAATGATGGAAAATCATTTCAATTGCATTGGGATTTGTTGGGTAATAATGATGGTAATGGAATCAATACAGTTGTGGTATGATGAATTATTGATCAAATATAATTCCATGAGAATTGATTTGATTTTCCCAAAAGACTTTTGAAATTGTGACTAAAAATGGAAGATTTTTCGAATTCAATTGCTTCCCTAAGTTTGGAAATAACAATCAATATAAGCCCCAAATTAGATTATATTGAAATTAGATGCAAAAGATTACTTCTGCAAATGATAATTTTTATCTGCTATTTATCAGATTTTATGCCCAAACTTATTTGAGTCAAATAATTTCTAGAATTTGTCTCAAAATTTGTGTCATCTCCAAAGACTTTGAGGAGTGTGAAATTTGGAAATCTATTGATTACACCCCTGAAAGTCTTTTGAGAATACACATTTGATAAAATATGCCCAAAAAATTATGTTCAATGTCTGTGAGGGTATCTCATTTGAAAATAAGGATTGAAATAATAATTTGTGATAGCTGCGAAAGATTCGATTATGCAAAATTTTAAAAAAATCTTTATGAGAAACATACTGCTCAAAAATTGTTATGTTTTAAAGTCGACAATTTGAAAATGTTTTAAAGTTCTTACGCCATTTTTTCTATGAGTTATTATGCCCGACCCTCGTTACCAAATTAGCTCAAACATTCCAATACAATTTCACGACTTTCAAATTTCATTTGGGGTAACAAATTAGCTTGAGAAAAATATGTGCAAAGATCTCCACTTTAAACCAAAGCAAAATAAGTTAAGTATGAAAATATAACATTACTTCTGAACGCAAGCTGTATGAGAGCAAAAGGCATATCATTTTTGGGAGCTTTTACAGCAAGAAAAGTCGAAGCGGAGAAAAGATTTTAGTTCCTATTTTGACTTACAACACGTGTGCACCATCCTAAAAAGCAAGTTATTCAAACAATCCTATCTAGGAAGATATTGAGAAACTCAAGGATGCAAAAATGTGGGGACTAATAATTATTAGCTCTACATTAACTATAACTAATAGTAATACGTATCGGAAATAAATAAAACACAAAATTTCTTGGTCTGTCATTCAAAAGAGTATATTTGAGGTGCCCCAAGGAGCTTTTACAATAATTCAAATTTTTTTGATTTTAAGTACCTACAATTTTTGTTTGTAGTTTTACTCAAACTTTTAACTACAAAAAGAATTAAGTAAATATCTCTTTTCCTGAATGCGATATTTGGGTTTTAAGATTGGGTTTTTGATGGATTTACTACATAACCGAAAACTTAAAATGTATTTTTCTCAAAATTACGCAAAAATAATTATTGTAAAAACTCCTTGGGGCACCTCATTTACTGTTCCTACATCGGGCCCATTAAAATTTATGATTATATGAGATTGTAAATATGTGTAATGGGATCAGAAAATTAAGTATGAGCAAATCAAATATCTGAAAAAATCCGAGAATATCTTTAAGGCCCGGGAAGGTATCTGGCAATATTTCCGGCAATACAAAATATTGCCGGAAATATTACCAGAAGCATTGCCAACATAGTAATATGTTGGCAATATTCACAGCAATATTTCTGGCAATATTTTATTGCAGGAAATATTTCCAAATATTTTCCCGGGCCTTACATCCTGGAAGCTATAACAATGTTTGATACCGTTTTGATTGTAGAAGTATATGGTAAAATGATCTGAAGCACTTTAATTATGGATTTCATCAGATCTTTGATTTTTCATACTCAGAAATCTAGCAACAGGTCACATTAGAGAAATTAGGATTTTCAGGTGGTAATTCTTGTCCAGGTTTAAAGATATCCAGGAAGCATTGGATTTAAATGGAGTTCGACTTCACTACAGAAAACAAAGCACCAAAATGATATCTAAGTCCACATATTTTCTTGAAATGAAATTTATTTCTATATGAGAATATAAAGATCAGGTACACCTTAGAGTTTTTTTTATAAAATTGAGAAACAGCATTAGAAAATTTATGTAATGCATAATTACCTCTAAAATAGCTCCATTGAAAATTTAAAAAGGAAAAATATAAATGATTGAATTAATTCATTTTGGTCCGGAGAGATTGAATAAAACTGCAATAGGAAAAAAAGAATAAAAGTTTCTTGACCCCCATATTTCAATTTCAATTAGTTCTTCTAAAACTGTTTGAAATTAGAGAATTAGAATTGTATCAAACAATGTTAAAGTTAATTTTCAAAATGTCTAAAAATATCAAAATGCATTGAACTGTATCATTGCTTTGAGGAAACAATTGCTTTTACACCTCCAGAGAAGCAGTGAGGATATAGAGTATGGACCACTGAGTTGGGCCACCAGGAGGAACTAATCGATGATAAATTTCATCTTTCACTTAATAATATGCATGGTTTATCATCGATTAGTTTCTCCAATTTGGCCCTACTCAGTGGTCTATACTCTACATGTTGGTTTCACTTAAATAAGGCATCTGGAGAAGGGGAATAATATTGAAGCACTTGGAACAAAACTTCCTCAAAACAAATTTTCAATTCTTTTCCCCACCTGCCTCTTGAGACTGGCAAAAACAAAACAAATTTATTATTTGCTTTGACAACATTCAACATTGTTTTGTCCATTCACAAAAAGTACAAAAGAGTGGTGTTACTCAAATTGCTTCCTTTATTTTTACTAATTGTTGATGAATTATCTATTTATGTTTTTATGACACATCCTATTTTCACCATTTTGAAGGATGTTAACCAGGTGGAAAAAGAAATGGTGCACGCACAGCTTTGCCAAATGGACCATACTGCAATTTGTAATTTATTTATATGATACAAATTGGATTCTATTTTTAGGGGATCTGACTCTAATGTGCTGGATGCAGTTTCCCTAATTTTATTTCAAACCGTTTTCGAATGATTCCTCTGTGAAAAGTTCATTTTCTTCTTTATGGTCTGTCAAGTTCTCATCTTTCATGTCATTAAGGACATTCTGCTTAAACCATCATTGCTTTGCATTGCGCATGACTATTGACTGTATGAAACAGAAAAAGCGGCAATTATAAGAATTCAAGAAAAAGGGGGAGATGAAACAAAAATGGAAAAGTGGGGGAGCAAGGGAATTAAAGATACTATTTCTAGGCTTTTTTGAAATATTCCAATAGAAAGGCTGACAACAAAAACAACAACAACAAAAGAAGGGCAAAGAGAGTAAAAAATGATACAATTTTTTATGTAAGTTGATATTTTTTTTAATTTAAAGTTTATAATATTATCAGAAGTTGTAGAATGAAATCGTTTTTGTCATCATTTTCATTCACACTTTTTCAAAAATAATAAAATTATGTTTTCATTATTTCTTTTAAAATTATGGCTCTGGTTATTTGTGAATATAGTTTTCCCTGGAATATAATGTTGGACTCTGTATCTAGGCCACGATGGAAAAGCTCAACTCATAAATGTGTTAAAATCATTAAAAACATAATTTTTCCTAAAAAGACTATTTTGAAAGCAAGAAAAATGTTGATCATCTGTTATAGAGTGTTACAAGAATGTTCACACACACGAAGAAATTAGGGGAGACAATTTTTCCATCTGTCCATAACAGAGCAATCTCCTTTTCCCCCTAAAAATTAAATGTGTATACTTGGGGCAGTCACACTTGTCTCTGAAAAGAGTGTTACGCACTCTTGAACTTGAATGTAAATGTTGTGTCACTGCACTGTACCCAAAAGAAGAATTTACTTAAGTGCCTCAAATCCATTGGAAGATCTTACTAAGGCTAATATAATCCTAAATGACTCAGATACTTTGGAAAATGTAAAGATTCCTCATTCTAGAAAAGCATTTCATATGTCAATTCTTTGGAGAAATGTGTAACATCCAAAAAGACTTTTTGGGAGTGTGAACAACACTTTTGTTCACAAAGACCTAAGATACTTTGAACTTGTTTTAATAAACACTAACTTGAAATTTCATCACAAAATTACTCTATGTAGTATTTCCCTTCATAAATTTTATGAATGAAAATCATGCTAAGTACGATTTTATTTGGCATTTGAAAATTTTTTAAATCAAGAAAGCAGACATCTCAACTTTTAAACAATAATCTTTCATAATTTTGTGAATCCCTTTAATAATAGTGCTGAAAAACCTTATAGATTACATTTGAGAAGAATGATGCAGAAACAATCGATGCAAAAGATATCCCACTCTAAATTTCACTCTGTTTGAATCACAAATCAGATACCTGAAGAAAACGCGACCCTTGCTTGAGAAATAGATTTTATCTTATGGATAGAATACGGCAAGAGAGTATGTTATAAGATCATGTAACTGGCAAAAATTTCATTATTTTTGACAGTTGTAAGATAGTTCTTCATATTTTACAGTCAAATAAGAATTCTTATTTGACTGTAAAATAAGAAGAACCATCTTTCAATAGTTTGACCTTTGTCAAAATTCCAAGATTTTCAACAAGTTCTGATATTGCTAGGTCGCGTGAATTTCAATTCTAAAGACATATATTTGAACATTAAAGAAACAAAACTACCTTCGAATAATTTTGTCTGACAGCAACGCCATCTATGAATAAATGAACCAACTAATGCATTGTAATAGAAGTGCATTTTTCTTTTGTTTTCAATAAGTGTGAATTTCAATGGACTCAACAATGAAATTTTTAGCCTAATTCTTTATATGCAATGTCACACTTTGGGTATCCATAAGATAGACCAACTTATAGATATTAAACAGGTTCATATATTACTAGGCCATGTCAATTACAATTTTATAGACATATATTTGAACATTAAAAGAATAAACCTGCCTTTGAATAATTTTCTGTGACAGTAATGCCATCTATGTATAAATGAACCAACTAAAAGCATTGAAATAGTTTGATTTTCAATGCACTCAACAATGAAATTTTTAGCCTATTCTTCATATACATGTCACACTATGAGTTTCCATCAGATAAAATGACTTATCTATATTTGGAAAGTGAACAATAATAAAACAAGGCCTGGAACCCCAGTACCTGCGCAGGAAAGAGTTACATGAACTTTTGTTAAGATGAAGAACAACAACGAAAGTGAACCTGAGATCTGAATACTTCATGAACATTTTACAACTCTTATATCCAAGAATATCAATGTTTCAGTAAGTCTAGAAGCTTATAAACTGTCGTTCTTGCGAACAAGGACAAGAAAAAGAACAACAGCCTGAGTGAATTTTGACCTAAGTTCATTTGACAAACCAGTTTATTCATGCCATCCAGTTGGAAAATGAACGAAGCTCTTAAAGAGCCGATATCAGGACAAATTTTAACTTTCATTGCGAACAAGAAGAAGAAGATGAAGAAGAAGAAGAAGAACTCCCCAAAGCCAGTGGCTTAGTAACCCTTGCTGTGCATGGTAAAAATATCTCAATTCAAATTCGGCCTTGGCAGTGATGCTTCATCGAATAAAATTTTCATTTCGAGATTTTTATTATTGTACACTTTCCTCATAAGAAAATAGTCTATTCTCCTTGCGTTATTACTTTGTTCAAACAAAACTTTTCTTAAAATTTTTCATCGTTAAAATTTTTAGCGCGTATTGGTAAAAGTTTTCTTCCATATGAGAAACAATAAAATGCGCTTTAGTAAATGATATCTCATTCAACAAAACAATGTCTTAAAGCTGAATGTAGAAATCACTTTAAAATGGGTAGCCCAAAATATATCGATGACCTTTTGGGCATGCAGTAAAATGTTTTCTTCTCTCTGTAAAACTCTAAGCGCGTATTAATAAAGGCTTTCTTCTATCTTCGAAAGTCTAAGCGCGTATGGATAAAAGTGTTTTCTTCTTTCTAGATGAGAAACAATGAAAAGAATGCGCTTGAATAAATGAGACCTTCTACTGTCCACAATTAACCTGAGACCAATTTAGAACGGCTAGTAGAAATGGGTTTGGTTACATTCCATTTTTGGACAGTTAGAGAAAATGAGTTAAGACACCTGCATGAATATGTATGTTGGATTTAAAACTTTGGAAAATGTCTTTGTTCAGCAATTTTTGCTAATATTACTAAAAAATAATTTTTGATTTAATCTCTTCACTGACCATTCCTAGCACTTTTGTAGCATTAGGTTAGGCCCTGGGCCCTATTTATGGTCAAACTTACTACAATATTGTTGAAACTTTGATTTCTTGGATTAATCTTTGTTCAACAATTTAACCAGTATTGTTGAAAACTTATCTTTGAAGCCTTTTTTAACCAACGGGAGATTTCTAGGACCAATTTTACTTGTAAACTGGTCCAATACCCGTCATTGAGTGGGTGGTCTTGATGATGGAAACATGTAGTAAACTCTTCTTTTGAAGTGAGAGGGTGGAAAATGGATATTTCCTTCAGCGCTGGTACCGTGCGCCCCAGAATAGAAAGTAAATTGGATTTATGCTGACATTGTTGATTCTGAGATGGAATGTGATTAACAAATCTTG
>JAOWAT010124442.1:7950-23422 GCA_028571025.1 Longipedia americana
TTAGTATTTTTATATTTGTGATAAAAGGATCACAAATGTTTGGTAATGATTAATTTTTGAAATTTTTACATTTAGTAACACGTGTGTTTGCTGTATTAAGTCCCAAATTTCCCAAAATACTAAATTTGTTTTGGTATAAAAATAAATTCTTCCACAAAATAATATGAAGATGTTTGAAACTTTCAAGACCATAAGAATAATACCCAATAAAATTTATGTTTGAATTTGGCAACTAAAGTTCCACATTTAGTTGGATTTTTGGTGCACAACTTTCAGGCCATATTTCTGTAAAAAGTTACTGAGGGTTTTAAAATAATCTAAGTTGTCATCTAAATAATGAAAATAGTGATTCTAAATATTGATTTTGTTTTTCAAAAGTATAAATTTTTCTAATTTGAACTCATACTTTTGCTACAAAGTCCAAATTTAGAGAAAATTGTTGATAACTCAAAATTCTCGTAGAAAGTTCTGAATTTCCTCCTCTAGTTCCGAATCGCCTCATTTTATGTTAATAAAAGTTATAATGAGAAATTGAATTTGCACATTCGATTCTCTCATTTAGGAACAATTAAGTTTTACTATTGAATTAATTGGTACTGATTTTTTTAGGTAGGGTGAGCTACAAAATATCTGCAGATAGAGAACATGAGAAAATCACCAAAATTTCTATCATTTACGCAATAATTAGTAACATACAATTGTAGGAAGTCAGTGGATATTGCATATAAAATGGGCGATTTCCTAAAGATTGTATGTTCTAATTGTTTTTCTCAAAATCTGGCATGATTTCGATCAATTCTCAATACATTCCTATAAAAATTCACAGATACATTTATTCATGAACATTTTAATATTCAAAAGAGTTCTAAGAATACATTAGATATATTCTTCCAAACAACAAAATCAAAATGAAATCGTAGTGTCACATAAAGATTGCAATTTTTCTTAATAGGTAAATTTTTTTGAAATTTTACTTCTTGAGTAAGAAAAATGTAACCTTTATGTGGCAGATTGTATTGGTATAACATTTACAACATTTGGTGATTTTCTAACATCGTAATTTATTTTTGGAGTAGGTGTGACAAAAATATAGGAAAATATTTTCTGTCAAATTCCAAATCAAAAAGTATTTTAAAATTTTACAATTTCTTGAATTGATCATTTGAGAGTAAACAGCAGCTGTCCTTAGCATTTCAAATTTACTATGAAAACCTCAAATCTTTAGTAGCAAGAAAAGAAATTAATTCTTCAAAAATGGTTAGTGATGAAAATATCCCAAAAATTGTTTTTATTTCAATATATTCAAAACAATAGAGAAAAGCAAAAAAAATTGTGTTGCTTTTTACCTAAATTTTTAAAAGAAAAATTTTAATTTTTAGAAGCCATATAATTTCAAAATCAATATAAGTCAAAATTTTAAATGATTACAAACTGCAATATTTATTCCGTCTCAAATTTGATGAGTCAAATCCTCTTATTTTGTAATTAAACTTAGGTGATGTGCCTCATCACATTTGATATAAAAGTAGAATGCTTTTTGAAAATAATAAAGAAAAGATTATTGTATGGGCTTTCAATTTTTCTAATATATAGCTACAATATTTTTCCAAAGATTTTTCAGAGAAATTCACTTTTATTCAAAAACATTATCAGACATATTATATTCTTATAAAGTCCTCTCAAGCTATCTTCTGTCTTCTAATATAAAATTATATACCATATTACAATAGACACATGGTATTATACTCCAAATCATAACCTTTGGTAATGTCTTTTTGGGATTGGAGCATTATATCATATATTTATGCACTATATGTTATAAGTACTTGTAATTTTGAGCACAATCATATATTATAACAAAAATTGTATATAAATTTCCTAGTCTCACAGTAGTATACAGTAGTGTTTTCTAGCAAGCCATTAGTGAAATGTTACTTTTGAAGCCCAAAATGATTATAGTTTAATTTTTGTGAGATCTAGATGTGCCAAGGAAGTACAGTCAACAACGGATATAACGACATACGGATTTAACGACAATACGGGTTTAACGACACTTTTTCTGGGACCAAAATACGTCTCATAGAAGTAACAATGTATAGATTTAGTGACAATCACGGATTTAACGACATATTTGACCTGCACCAAATTTGTCGTTAAATCCGTTGTTGACTGTATTTTATATTACTTTAGACATCACGGGATTATATGCGACTTTAAAATCAGAGATTGATATATTTTTGTTGTTCTTGTCTCTACACAATTGAAGATCCAAACTTGTTTCCATTCTTAGCTCAAAAGTAACCTTTCACTTTAATAGTAGACGCAGTATTGAAAAGAGAAGATGGATATTAATACAATTATTTTTCTGAAGATTTTTCATTCAATAAATCTTTTCAGTATGGGTTCAAATATTGTAATTTTGTAGTACAGAATTGATAAATCTGATTTCTAACACTTTTGCCATTTTAATTCTCTCCTTTTTCTTTTTTAACTGCATTCTGGAAGATTTAAAGTAACATTAATAGTAGCCTTTTTAATGAGATCAAAGAACATACCCAAGTAGAATCTCTCTTGTAATCTATTCTCAGGCACCTTATTTCAGCTGCTAAGAAATGAAATCGGATAGGTTCTCTTGCAAAGCAGTAATATTTGAAATTTCTCTCTTGAAAGTAACAAACGCAATATATGCTTGATTAAAAATGTCTAAGGCATTTAACCCTTATAAATATGCGGTCCGTTGACAAGCGCCACTTACGAAGCAAACGTCAGTGCATGAATGACGCAAGGCACACACGTATAGGGATAAGGTTTAAATGATATTGCAAAATATTTAAGCAAGCAGATATTTTGTCTCATTCCCTTTCAGAGACGAATTTGAATGTTGCCATTTTGCAGTCTGATTCCATTTCGTAATAGCACATACAAAGTGCCTGAAATTTATGTAAACTCTGAAGTTAAAATCAAGATGAACAGTCTTTCCAATTCAGCTCACTCTTCTTTTTAAAGCAATTTTGTCATCAGAATCAGATTTATTAATGCATTCATGATATGTGATCTTCCACGCTAAAACCAACTCTTTTTAAAATAAGTCGATTTATTTTGGTCCTTCACATATGGAACCAACATCAGTCAAATTAAACAAAATTAGAGATTTGCGGTATTGTCTGTGTTTAATGGTTATAAAACAGTTCAAGATACTCAACTTTTCAACTTTAGTTTCTCTTCACATGACCGCCTAAAGTTTAACCCTGATCAACATGCAGTAATAAAGTTAGATAAACCATCTCATGACGATAAGGGTTAACCGATTAGAATGTAGAGTCGTTTCTATAGAGTTAAGCAGTTTCAGGGTACTGTCTTTTTTCTAGGATTAACAAGTTTTAACCACCTAAAGTTTGCCTGGTTAGGATGTACTGTTTTATTAACAGGATTAACCAGTTTTAAATAGGATAAACCAATTTAAGTGTACTGTCTTTTTTCTATGATTAACACGTTCTCTTTTCAATTAGCCATCAGGATTTAGATAAACCAATTCATCTACCACATCGTCAGAGAGATGCTGGTATATGATCCAATACATTAACTGAAAACATGTAAAAGTAACCGGAAATATGACCCGACTGTATTTGTCAATGTCCGACGCGGTCATTCCGAACATCTTATTGAGATCCTTCATGTCACATTCCGGGTTGGGTGGAGGAGGAGCGGGTGGCGGCGGGCAGGGCGGGAGTTGCGGAGGGGGCGGATGGTGCATGGGAGGAGGAGGCGGCGGGGCCTCCTCATCGTAACGCGGGTGTCGGCCGTACTTGCCGGGTGGGCCAGGTGGCCCGCCAGCGTTGGCGTACCGCGAAATCGTATTTTCTCTGGAACCACCCTTACAGTGCATTTTGGGATCATGAACTTTGAAATGGACAGTCTGAAATGTAGAGAAAAAAGAGAAAAGAAGGTATAGAGAGGAGCAGTAAGTAAGTAAGTAAGTAGTAAGTAAAAGTAAGTAGACTAGTAAGTAGTGAGAGAAAATTAAAATAAGTAAAATAGGATAGTCAGTGAGAATTGATGGATAGAATTGGTTGATTGGCCTATTGATTTCTAACATAATGAAACGATTTTCCTACCTAGATGTTGGAATAGACACTTTAAACATTTTCCATTGATTTGAGTAGAAAACCTCCGAAATATGATTCACTCAATTTTGTATGAACCAATTAGGTTCAATTAATAACTCTAATGCAAATTTTTAACAAATTTCGGTACAAATAAAAATGATTACTCAAGTAAAATATTAATCTATTAGGCTTTTTGAATCTTTTCAATTGTTAAAATACTTCCTCTGTGCAAAAAATAATTAAGATAGAATTATTCTCTACTCTTTATTTATGGAGTGCCCAGGTAGAGGAGGTTTTCTACTCAAATAAATATATTTTCTAAAAATAGATAGATAAATGAAAAGTACTTTTAGAATTTTATACCTTTCAGTGAAAAATTCCTAAAAAAATCATTCAAAATGATAAAACAAAGTAAGAGATATGAAAACATTAGTTACTGTGAAGTGAGAGAACATAAATCTAAATAATTGTGCCTGAAGAGAGGACACAAGGCTCACCAAGTTTTTGAACTTTCTGAAAAAAAAACTAATTCCAAAGGAAGTTGGTAATACTTTCAAGTTTTTTTAAAGATTATTTTTCAAAAAAGTATGGAAAATTCAATCTTTTTGTTTAAAGAAATATTGTTTTAGGAAGATTTTTTCATAATTTGATGAGAAATGTGTTGATGAGACTATTGGTAAAGTATAATTTTTTAAAACTGTGAAAAATGTATTCCTGAAATGAATTTTATAATGCAAAAACTGTTATTAACAAACTTACTAAGTCTTTGATTGTCTAAAAATGTATACTTATGAAGTGAAACACAAAATTTCCTCCCAAAAATTTCAATCAAAGAACAGAAATATTAGAGAAAGAAAATATTGCAATCAGAAAAAAAGATGACACAGTAAGATGTACTTTTTGCTACTTTCTGTTTATCAAATTCTCTGAGTCTTTTAACCTAACTTTGACTTGACCCTCTTGCACCCACAATATAAGTTTTTTCTATTTATAAGCATAAATGACAATAGAATTTCCATATCTTTTCCCCAAGGGAATTTATTCGTCACATAGAAAATATGCCCTGCCTCACATTTTTCTCATTTATCTAAGAAAAAAGAAATATATCAGGATTTTCAAGTCTCTTTTTGACATTTGTGCATTTTTAATTTTGTTAAGATTTGCAAGGTTTGTAAGCAAAGCATCTGAAGGAAACTAAGGAATAATTACTTTTGGAATATTGATCCAAATTTATTTGAAGTACTTTTTTAAATCAAGATGCAGAAAGACAATCAAATGATCTACTTTGCAGATTTTTGATACCCCTACATTTATCAACAAGTTGAAAAATATATCAAATATTACCAACTTCATTCAAAAACAAATAAAGTCACCAACCAATACATTGGTTTCCAACATGAGTCAAATGCTTCCTATTATGAAGTTTGTACCTAGTAATAAAAGAATATTTACTGACACCTAGTTCTTATTTTACAATCCTAGACTAATTTTAATTGAGCTTTGTCAATTTAGATCTCTTTGTGGAATGACAGTTTTTGAAAGACTTTTCAAAGGGAGAGAGTTTTTATTTGGATAGCTCTAAAGAAATGGAGGGATAGTTTGGATTTTACAGTGTACAATAGCTCCACTGTTGGACAAACTTATTACAAAGATTTTCTCAAATTCCCAAAAAATGGAAATAAAGGATATTTAGAATTATAATTTAGTGGTACTACTCAGTCCTGTTGAAATTGGCCAAACTCGGAAACAATAGAAATCACCTACTTTCAGCCCAAGTTCCAGAGAGATACATAATAAAAGGAAGGACATTTTCAAAGACTAGAAATTTTCCAATCTTTGAATCATTCATCAGTTTTTGCTATACTTGTCATTGAAGAAAATTTTGTGTGAAAATAGTTTCCGCGTTTGGCCAATTTCAATGGGACAGAGTAAATAGTACATCTGAAAAGCAACATTATGAATAGCAAGCTGAATGATAATCTGTTTTCACTAAAGGATAATCAAATTTGGTGAATTGATTCAAAATATTTTTTCTTCTGGAGGTTCCCCATATTGCACATTTTTGGAGCTACTCATTTATCAAATGAATCTTAAATCGTTCAGTTCATCAATCATTTTGAAATGATGAAGAGAGAGATGGAGAGGTAAGAGCATGGCCCGAGAGGGAGTTAGTATAGAGAGTGAGAGATATGTGTGTGGTTATAGGTAGATAGAGAGAGTTACAGATATAGAGAGAAATAGTGAGAGATATGATTAAGGCTACCTGATAGTGAGAGATTACTGTGAGTGAGTGAGTGAAGAGTGTGATAGACTAAAATAGAGTAAGTAGGAAGAGAGAAAGCAAAAATCAAAAACAGGTTAACGTGCAACTTGAAAACTGTTTTAAACTATAAAAACTATTCAAATTTGTAATTTAGTGTAAGAGTTAAGTAATGTTTTCAAATCACATATAAACCTATTAAGACTAAAAAATCAGTAGGCAAACTAAATTAATCAAACAAGAGAGTAATAGACGTTAAAGAGTTAGAGAATTTTAAGAATTTTCTAGCATATAAGCAATGCTCAGGGGGCATTTTAGTCCTTACTGTCTCATAACTAAGTTCTTATCTAAAATAAAACAATTTTGTGTGGGTCAGTAAAGACTACGATGCTCCACTGTGCAACAGCGAGAGTTAATTCCAGAGTTCGTGAGAGGAATCCATATTCTTATGTGAGAGATAGGAATTCTTTCGTGAGAGATAGGAACCATTCATATGTGAGAGAAATTCTTTTTTTTTGTGATGAGTGATTGGTTTCTTGAGTGAGAGATTGTTGTTGTTGGAATCTATGAATGCAGCACGATATTGACGTCTAAAAAGTCACTAATCAATAAACTCATATTTAGTTAAGAGGCCATGATGTTGAATGCAAGCGAACATTTTTGTTCAACATCGAGGCTTTGGTTATGGTTTAGTTAATCAACAGTCACAGCCAAATGTGTTGTAATCGTTTTAGTACTACAAATCTGTCCACTTGAAATTGTATCAACCATATGGGTTGATTAAATTTCAAGTGGAAGGAGTAGTAAGTAATTAAATTAAGACTCGTTTTTCGATAGTTAGTGCAAGGAACCTTTGAAATTTCAATGATTGATAGAAACTTTGCTCAATTTTCATTTTATTAAACTAATGAGAGTTTGTTACTTCTTATTTTTATAAAGAAAATCTTAGAAGATTTTACACAAATATTCAAATTTCAAAAGTTTTCACAAAAAGTCATTAAATGGTCCAAACTAGAAATACTATACTGAAATATCTATGAAGATAAACCACTACTAATGATGAAAAGTGCAGGAAATTAGGACTCCTTAGGGTAAATCGGACCATCGCTCATGATGTTTGTATTTTCCCTCAAATTTTTCTTTTGAACAACCATCCGATTTAACCAATTTTGATCCGAATAACCTGAACTGAGATTATTAAATCACCTCCCATCTGTGAGAAAGATGATCTTATAGTTCTAATCAATATTGTATGTTGTGACAATCTAGAACAATTACAAACATATTCAAGTACGAGAAACATGTCTACTTTGTTCTATCTGATCACAAATATGTTTCTCTTCCTTCAGATGCCTTGCATGTTTTTTAAAAGATTATTATATCAAGTTGCATTTTTTCTAGGATCAAAATAAGGCCTTTTTCCTTCATGTATGACATAAACTAAAGTGTGCTTCCTTTAGTAGGTCCACTAGAAATAACTAATTGAAGATAAATCATTCATATCAATAAGTAAAATATGAAATTTATCATCTATTAGTTATTCCTGGGGGCCCTACTCATGGAAAAAGTATCTAAAAATTTTGACAGATATACTTACTTGCATATCAGATTAATCTTCAATACTACTAATAAAAAAGGCCTTTATTTTTATCCCAAAAAGGCATATACTTTTGGATAGAAAAGGCAAAATTGTCACCAATATTGGCCTACAGTGTGTTTACATTACGATAAATAATCTTAACATAATGTTGATTTTGTCAAATAAAATAATCATCAAGGCACTAAAATATAGATTTACAGTTTTTAGTTATTAAACACATTAAGTTCTTAATTAGCTAATTCCATATTTTTAAAACTGTTTTATCTTTAGTTAATTGTCTGTTATATTCGTATTAGTTTTGTTTTAGTTTTATTTTGTTAAAAAATTTCCATTTTTTGCACCATTATGATATCTGATAGCAAGATAAGTTTTGGAAGTCCTTGTTTTTGTAGGTCCACTTTTGCAAATAATGTCTTTAAGCTTGGGTTATTTGACCTTTTTTCTTCAAAATAAGTTTCATTTTTCATTGATTAGATTTTTGATCGATTAGTTTTGTAAGCATTTACGGTTCATTTAGCAGTACTAAATCCTCTGCCACTTCATCACTGACATGAAGGTAAATAATCCAGTACATCAAATTAAAACAAGTAAAAGTTACTGGAAAAAATATTCTTGAATATTTATCAATATCCGAGGGGGAAATTCCCATCATTTTTTGTAAGTTCTTGCGACAAGGTATCGGCTGAAGTTGTATGGGCTCTTCGTGACCAGGTGGTCGCCCGACCATTCCACCACCGGGGCCAATGACTGGACCCCGATTCGATTGCTGCATCATCGGATTGCCGCCGCCCGGGCCGGCCGCATGATGCATGTGTGCTGTGGGCGGCATCATCGGCATTGCCGTGGCAGCGCCGGCACTACCCGGAGGTCCGCCGCACTGTTTCACACGCACTTTGGGATCATGCATATTTATACGAATCTCCTGGAATAATGAAATGAAGCAAAAAATAAGGGAAAACGAATCAAAGAGAGGAAATCAAAGAAAAGTAAAAAGAGAAACAATGAGAGAAAATTAATCAACTCAATGTTGTATAAGAATCTTAAAAAATCAAGACTGTTGAAATTAGAATTATTTCTTTAATTTTTTATAAACACAATTTAAAAATTATTTCTAGATAATGCAGTCAAAGATTGATATAGTGTAGCACACTTTCAATGTCATAAGGGACATAGAGTCGTTGTTATAACATAATGTCGTAAACAACAACGTCATATATATCTGTTGTGTCTCTAAAAAATACGACACTATATCCATATTTGACTGTATTTGAATTCCTAAGATGATTACTGTGATTAAAAATGTTTTTTTAATTGAAGTATATGTGAAGTTGACAGAAGAAATCAGAGGCCGTATGTTAGGAAATTGAGCAAAATCCACAAATATCTTATACATCCTTGAAGCTGTAGAAATGTATGTTACCATTTTGGACTCCTTTATTCTTCGTAATTCTAGAATGATATCATACATTTCTAGAACTTCAAGGATGCAGAAGATATTTGCGGATTCTGTACAATTTCCTAAAATACGGCCTCTGATTTTTTCTGTCAACTTCACATATTTTCTTTTTTGTTTAATTTTCTAATTTTAACAGTCTAGCATTTGAAATGCTCAATTTCTTTTGGAAATAAATAGAAAACCCTAAAATGTTTGTCTTGCAATGAATAATTTATTTTAGCAATTTAGCTCTGAGCAAAAGTCAATAATTGCTCTTTTTAATTATCTAAATATATGAGGAAAAGTTGAGAAAATAATTGAACATTTAAGGCAGAAAGCTATTTAAACTAATCTTGAATGAAAATATCTCTGGTGAAAGACTATACCACAGCATTTTCTAATTGTTTAAAGATTTATGGGGTTTTTACCAATATATTTAAAGATGTTTGAAAAATCTATCCAAAAAAGTTTAAAGCTCATCAATTCCAAAATGTTACATCAACTTTTGATGCATTAATTCTGGACAAGTCTTAGATGTCTTGGTGCTTTTCAGATTCTTCCTGAAGATATTTTTTGGGACAATAATTTATAGTTGCACTATTTACAATAAGAAAAGTATTCATTTTTTCAGAAGGTGAAATTAACTTAAAAATAAACTGTGTAACATTTTGGGAGAGATGAGTAGATTTAAAAGTATTTATAACTGTTTTGATACAATAAGTTATTTCTATTGCATTTTCTCAACATTTGCACTCATTTTCTAATAGATATAAACGTTGCATTGGCAAAATCAAGCTTAGTAAAAGCTTGGAACCTGAAGTAGATATGGCTTTTGAGATAATTATTACTTGTCTGATGATAATAACTGTCAAATATTACTTTCTCTTATTCATCGTGCAAAACGTTTCATCATTTTGATGATCATTTAAAAATGTCTGCAAACAAAATGTATATTTCTAGGTAAAATGTCTTTTTACAAAATGCTTTTAAATATTTTATATTATTAACAGGCATTCCGTGGTAGAGAGAGAGAGCAAAAGCAAGTAAAATGCCGACTTTGGACAAAATTGGTGTCTCAAAGATGAGTTTGAAACCCAGCAAAAAATGAGAGAACATGAATTGTGCAATCTCCAAAGACTTTCAGGAGTGTAAACAATGGAAATCCATATATTACACTCCTGAAAGTCTTTGGAGATCACACAATTGGTAACATCATAGAATCCTTGAGCTAGAATGTATTTTTAATGTGTTAAAAGAATTTTTATGTACCATTTGTACTTTTCCAGAAAATTGAATTTTAAATGAGCAAAAATGGAGCATGATGTAAATTTATATGTACGGATCTTTGTGAATATGTGCTCATTTAAAATTCAATTTCCTTGAAAGGTACAAATGATACATCAAAATCCTTTTAACAAATAAAATATACATCCAAGCTGAAGGTTCCTACAATGTTTTCAATTCATGGTATCACATTTTTTGCTGGGTTTCAAACTCATCTTTGAGACACCCATTTTGTCCAAAATAGGCATTTTACTTACCTTTGCTCCCTCTACCACGGAATGCCTGTTAAGATGGACAATGATCACAATAAGTATAAATTAAATAATAAATATTCTCACTATAAGGTGATCCAATTATTCTTGGATAATTTCCTAAATAGAAAAATAATAAAACAAAAGTTTTGAATCAGCAATAACTGATTTACTTCCAAATAGTAAGTTTGAATTAAGCAAAAGGATGTACATAAGTAAATCCATATCTATTAGTCAATCTTTGAATAAATTTGGAAATTGAAATTAAGTTATAAGTGTATATCAGACAAATGTAGGATTTTGTATGCAGACAATATAGCTCTAAAGTAAAAGTTTTAATGTTGTTTTTGTAAGATAAAGGTGTAATAAAGCTGTATATTTAATGTACAAATGTATTTAAGTGGTAAAAAATAACTATAATCAAGTAAATTGACTTTAACTGAATTCTTAAACTGCCACACTCAATAAATTATTACCGGACAACTGCCTGCTTTTTATTTGAACTTTTAAATGTATATAACTTTTACTAGTGAAGAGAATTTGAATTTTTCTTTCTTTTTATAAGGTATCAAACCACAAGTTCTATTTTAAAAGTACACAGAATAAAAACATTACCTAAAACCTTATTTAAGACTGTAATGTATAACTTGTTTTTAAAAGAAAGTACATTTATGTAACAAGTTATTTAATTGAATTATACACTATGTAAAATTCAAAGAATTCATATTTTTCAAAATTAATTTAGATTATTCATTACAGGTTCATGAAAAAAATTAAATAAACACCATTATTATGAAATTGAAACCTTAGAATAAAAAAAATTATCACAAATTAATTGGAAATTTTAGGGGCAGGCAGTTGTTAAGGAGATTGTACCAATGAAAATAAATGAAAATTAGCATGATAATTTGTTTGAAATATGATGTAGATTATTGCAGAATGACAATAGCGATTAGAGCTATGTTTTTATCATCTAGTTGAAGCATAGTAGATAGCAATAATCTTACAACCATTTTTCAAGCATTTAAAATCTATGAAGCTCCCCTGATAAAACCATTACTTGTAAGGCAATGTCACCTAAATCTTATTGAGACATAAGAGTTCTTTTATAAAAATAAACTTTTTTAGTAAAAAGAAAATTTCTATTGGACAATAAAATATATTTCCCAAATTTTTTACTTCTTTTGAAGAAATTTAGCACTTTTCTTTGTTGAATGATTAGAGTAAAAAGTGGAAAAACAAGACTGAAATTAATAATTAAAGATTTATCTTTAATTCTGAATTCATGTAATTTGATAAATACTTATGCATGTACCTTTAAATAGCCAATTTATTAAACAGGCTTTTTATAAATATTTGATTACTGACAAGAAAAAGGAATACCAATAAGATATAGGTGGACATACCCAAAGCAATTTTTCTAACATTATGAAAGCGCACATATTGTTTTTCAGTCCTTTTTATGTAATAAGCAAATTTTCAAAATATAAAAAGGAATAATGGGTTAGGGTTCAATGGTTTCTAGGATGTTTTTGAGTTTTTGGGATATGTAAGAGGTTTTGGGTGAAGGAGTTTATAAGAAATGAAGGTAAATCAGATAGCATGTTAACACTGAAACTTACTTGACAGAAGAATTTTGTTATCAAAATCATAAGAGGAAATTGGGTCAAGAAAAAACTAAGGACTAAATTTGGGAAAGGGAATGAGGAGCAAAAAACAACCACCATGTCTTAGGAAGATAATATATGCAAAGATATATATAAAAGATACACAAATTTACACATATTTCTTCATTATGGAGGTGATTCATTGAAAAATTTGGAGATTTGTAGAGGTAAATTTAGTGGGTGGAAGATAGAAATAGTTTCAAGTTTGGGATTTTTGTAGATAGAGAGTGAGAGTGAGGTTATTTCACTTATGCGGGCCACACACTACCTCAAACAAAGATTAACTGTTATTCCTGTAAAGTTACATTGTTCTTTTACATATGTTCATTGATTTGGTTTTTGATTCTATACATTTATAGGGTCAGTAGGGATGAACTTAATATTTCTTGAAATATAGGATAATGGGGGATGTTGGAGAATATATTTTACACTTTTGGAGCCTTCCTTTGAAAGTAATGAAAAAACTGGCCTTTGAAACTAAACTAATGGGTGACTATTGTTTGGTATTTACGTGAAGATACAATGTATACAATGTACAATAATACCTTTGTAATGATAGATTTTATGAAAATTTAGCATGGAAAATGTATTCATTATTATGAAATTCATGGTCAAAAATAAACAAATGGGTGACTATTGTTTGGTATTTACTGGAAAATACCATATACAATAATACCTTTGTACATAATAATAGATTTGATGAAAATTTAACATAAAACATTGTTCATTAATATGAAATTTTTGTTTAACATCTTACTTTTGAATTTAAGAATTTTTGAAAAATTATTTATATTTGCCTTTTAGATTCATAGAGCCAGTTTGATCAAGACTAGTCAGGCTTAGTTTTTTACATCGACACACCTGCAAATGCAATTGGGGAGCATAGTAGTAATTCTATAGTAAAAGGTAAAATAAATGAGAGTATAAGTTTCATATTTGATCTTAAATAAATTTTAAATATACTTGAAATGATTTTGGTGACATAGAGATGGAGAAAGGAATAATGCATTTCTAAAAATCTAGAGATTCAAAGCTTTAGAATTTTGACCATAATATCAAATTACTATTGATCTTTTTATAGATTGTTTAGGGAAAATAAAATTAGAAAATTTGTAGAAAGAATAACAGCAATTTGAAAAGTGATAATTATCTTTATTGAAACAATTTCACTTCAAAATAATGCATACATAGACTACATGTATGTAATTCTCAAATAAATAAATTTGATGAAATTTCACTCTACATGCTGCAATTGCTGAACATAAATTACTAAAAAAATTTTTAATGATAGATATTTATGTTTGGGGATACCTGATTATTCCTTTAAATTTTCATTTCAACTTTGTTTATCTCTAGATTTTTGGAACTGCAAATGAGTGACATGACATTGAAATTGGTTATTTTTATTATTAAGAATCTTTTGTGAATTTGGAAGAACAACAAATGTTAAATGAGAAACATGAAAAAAGATTCTTCATTAAAAGTTAAATGAACTAAATTTGATTTTTCATTCTAATCTTTTGGTAAAAATTTCCACTTCACCATGATAATGAGACTTCAACTTTTCATAACCATTCTTTGAAGTTTTGCCCATATCTATTTTACTATAATTCAGAATTTTTTGTTATTAGAGATCAAATTTATTGAAATTTTAAGCCAAATATACACAATTAATAAATTGCCAATTCTAAATAGTTCCCTGATTAATCTTTTTTTCTTTTTTTTTTGCAAATTTGGCAATTGACCAAATTAATTTTTCATGGTTTGATTTTAAATTCTGGTCTTGGGAAGTGAAATTTTAAAGAATTGACAATTATAACAATTTTCTTGTCAATTGAAATCTTATTCTGAATATTTATAAACAACGCCCAAATTAGCCACTAGTCCATCCCTTCGAATTATGCAGAATGGAGATGATTATTTTTGTCCTATCAAATAGTGCAGAATAGAGATAATTTTTCGTCCTGTTGAATTATGCAGAATGATTAACAAATTTATTACTGCATTCTGCTTAATTCGATGGGACAGTTTAAATTTATCTCCATTCTGCGTAATTCAATGAGACAAAATATTTGTCTCTGTTCTGCATAATTTGATGGGACAGACTAGTAATATTATTCACTTGGTTTAGAATTTCACTAAATATATGGCCAACATCTTCAGACCTTAATCAGCGACTTATTTTCTCCAGGTGTGTTTTCAATTGTCTTCAAATAGATATTTTTACACTTTTTTATATTACACTGTTGTAAAAAAATTGCATAAGTTATTGCAAAATTATTTTGCAATAGATAACGGAAAATAAGATTGCATGAACTTAGAGAACGCAAAGTTTGAATTGCAATGACAAAGCAATAGGACAAACGCAAATGAGAAAACAGTAATTGAGCTTTGCAACACCAATTGCAAAAATTTGGTTGTCAATTGCTCTTGCAAATATTTGCAAGAGAATAGGCCCAGTTTTACAACAGTGTAGAAGCTTTTGTTTGTCCTCCTCATATTTTAATTTATGTCTTTAATAAGTGAAATGCTAAAAATGACCGGGGGCCTTGGAAACAAGCTAAATCTACTCATTTGTCCAAAAAAAAGTACATTTGCTGATGAAAAATTTGGAAAAAATGACGGCAACGGTCAGTTCTGAGCAGTCCAAATTCAATTCAATGAACGGGGCCTTATTAAGTAAAAGAAAGCCTGTACTGAAGTAAACTTAAACTGCCCATTATTGCTTCCCTAAATCATAATATTTTAAAAATGTATTTAATTAGCAATCAATCGGTCAAATCCTATGATAGTTAAGCAAAATCAAAACAGACTATCAAGCAAACAAGCAAATCAAAGTTCAATATTAACCAAAATTCAAAGTGAACCC
>JAOWAT010124443.1:0-10233 GCA_028571025.1 Longipedia americana
AATTTGAGAGACATATTCCTAGAATTTTAGACACTGAATTGAGTGAATAATTTTAGTTCAAATTTAATTTCCTTGAGAGAAAACCTTTATTGATTTGGGATACCATCAGAAATTGAATGGAGGGGTCAATTGAATCAGAGTCAGCGAGACCCGTATTCAATTTGTTGTTTTTTCTCAAATTTCGTTTAGGCTCCCTGTGTGACCTTATGATTCGAATTTGCAAGATGGATCAGAGGAAATTTTCTGTGTGATAGGCTACCTCAACAACAGTGACAATTGTAGTACAGTATGAACAAAAATAATGTGCAGAAAGGAGAAAGATTTTAACGACTTTATCAAATGATTTTATCACAATTGTACGATCAAAGACTCCCAAAAATCTGGATGACCGTTTGATTCGAATTTGAAAGACGAGTCAGAGGAAATTTTCTGTGTGATTGGCTACATGAAAAACAGTGAAAAATCTATGCGACAAGAGGAAAGATTTTAACAAAATTATCGAATAATTTTGACACATTTTGTCACCTTTGTCTGCAATAAAAGCTAGAACTATTGAGTACAGAGGCAGAAAAAACATTGACCCCGAAAAATTTGGTCAATATATCTCATTAAATTTGTCATCAAAATTTTCCAATTCATTTTATTTCCTTGTATGTGACAACAAATTTTATTGCGGATTTCTAAGAGTTATTTTTACAACTTATGAAACTCAAAAAGACTCGATTTGTTTGAAATTATAAAAACGTTCTAATTGACAGGCTATACAAGTGTACATGATTTGTAAATTTAAGGAATGACTTCGAGAAATTTCCTGTTTTTTCTCCACTTAAAATAAATTCTTCCTCAAAACACCCTAGTACAAGAATATAAAAATGCTGGATCAGTGCTTATAAGTTTGTCTCATTAAATTCTACTGAAATTCACAGCTAAATAACATTTATTAAAGTTTTGAATGCCAAAAATCCTCATTTATTTGAATTAATTGTGGTCCTTAGTTGATCTTAATTAATTTTGACTGCCAAATTATTGCCTCATTTATTCGGAATGCACGTGTATAAAAATAGTTGCAGTAGGGGTTTGATTTTTAGTTTGGTTATTTTTTCAGTTCATTACTACGTCTGTCCCAAAATAGATTGTAAATATCTTGTGCTGTGCTAAGTTTCGCAGAAAAGTTTGCTTCAGTTATTCAGGAAATCATTGAAGTAATTTTTTCCGCAAAAATTAGTACAGGAAAAGACAATCCCAATCTATTTTAGGACAGAGCTAGTATTTTAGAGTTGTTAAACCCTTATTAATTCTATTTAGTTTTAGTTCCTACTTTGTTTTATTTTTGAATACTATTTGAAATTTGCTTGTACTTTCTCGATCCCAATTATTTAGACTGGTAATATCCCAGATACAATTTGCCTTTAAAATGTCTATTTTTGCATTATTTGGTAAAACAAACAACTCAAAAAGTCTGTTGTGCAAAGTAAAATTTAACGTACGGCGAAATTAATCTAGAGATTGCAAATTTTGTGTTAGACAATTCCAACACTTAAAAATAAAGATTTGGTTCACATTTTTAAAGTGACTAATTGATTTGCAATGCTTACATATAGTAATTTTGAATTAGTAATGTGCTTGAAAAATTATTAAAGGATCCACATATTTTTCATTTTTTAATACTATCAAGAAAAAATTAAATTATCTTGCCTTACTATTCCTTACCATGAAATGGTCAAATTAAAATCATCCATTCATTTTATTTATTGTTCTGTCCCATCTAATTTTCTGATCAAAGGTAAATTAATATTGATATCAATACAACTGTTTTGTAATTTTTGAGAATGGACTAAGATTTTCCACAATTACTCTCTTATCCAATTTCTAAGGGACATTTAGCTCTATATATAGCTAGGAGCTTATTGTTCAGCTAATTTTGATGGGACAGTTTAATACAGTGGTCTCGCGTTATATAGACAAATTTGGGAGTCAGTAAAATGTCGATATAACGAGAGATTGTCGATAAAGTGAGAGTCGATAGAACGTGAGACCACTGTAGTGTTATTACCGGCAGACTGACTCAAAATTGTTTGGATGCCGATCTGTCCTGATTTATTAATGTAAGATTGATGAAACAGAGGTGATAATGCTTCAATCTTGAAGTTCTACAAATGGAACTTTCTTTGCATTAAGTTGATGAAATTTGCACTCAAATTTTGGTTCAGTCTGGCTTTTAATTGTCAAAATAAAAATATAATTAATGCATAAAAATAAACGAAATTTTGTCAAATACTGTACCAATTCTGTGAATACTTGAGTGATAAATTTGAAATCAGGAGGAAGTTAGCAAAATTATCTAAATGTATTGAAAAATTTACACCCCTGAAATTTGATGTATCACTCACAAAATGATTTGTCTTTCTTGAAATAAAAAGATGCTATCTCAATGACAAAGTATATTGTAAACCTTTATTACCTATGATATAAATAATCAAATATGATAAAAAAATCTGCATTTTTGTATTTTAGATCATCATGGGCAAGTTCTTCACTCTACTGAAATGGGGCACCAAACTCGGTATTGTCGGGGGCGCTTGCTATTTGTCCGTAGAGGAAGGCTTCTGGGGCCCGAGCAAAGATGGAGAAAAGAACTATTTCCGTCTGCAGAAGGAGTGGAGAGAAAACGAGTACGTCAAAATGATTCCCGCCATTGAGTTGCCAGAAGAAGTCAAATCGTATATTCCACAATTTAATACGAGGTATATTCATTAACATGAAATTTGAGTACAATCGGCAAAATGAGGATTGTAACTTTTCAAATTACCTATTTTAAGAATTTATTTTCAAAGACTTTAAGCATATTAACCAGAAAATAATTCATGTTTTAGAAACTAGATAGTTTTAGTTGCATGAGCACTCCTTACTTTTTTCTGTATATGTCTGGAAGTCTGAGAAAACAAATTCTTAAAGTAATGATTTAAGTTACAATCCTCATTTTGCCGATTGTACTCACAAATTATAGATACTTATAAAAACGAGAGTTTTCATGTTGAAAGTTTCTATAGTGCTAAATTTGTTCAAAAATATTGAAATTTGGAATCTCTTGGACACTTCAAGATTTTTTTTGAGGCTGTACCGGCATTGTTTGCCCATTGATAGCATTCATTTTACCAAGTGTCCTATTTTTTATTGATTTTTTTTGAAAATTCAATCTTATTCTTAATGGATGTAATTAGCACTAAAACTCATAAAAAGGTATCTTAAAAATCTTCAAATTATTGAACATACACCGTTTTACTCTAGTGAATTAAAACGTAGTGCTGCCTCCAGGTGGAATAACGGCGTCCTATATGCCTTTGACGGACTTTCTAACTTGCCTGCCACAACGGGCGGATACATTGTGCAAGGTAAAGATGCTCTGGTGGAAATGATGAACGCCTCCTCATCTGAAGCTGCTCCTGCCTCTGAAGAGAAATCTGGTGAAAAGGCGGAGAAATCTGAGAAGGAAGAAGCCAAGTGATCTTCTGGACTAATTGATATTTAGTTGGTTACATCAATAGTTTTTATTCAAAGCTTTTTGAAATTTTGTTAATAAAATGAAATTATTCATTCAGAATTATGTTGTTTTTATCTGTAGTCAAACTTCGGGAAAACTGACCATTATGAAAGGATCTAATTACAGGGGTCTCTCGATATAACGACACTCGATTTAACGACATCTCTCCATATAACGACATATATTCAGCTCAGAAAAGGTTTCATTTACTAAATACAACTCTCAAAATAACGACAATATCACGGTTTAAGACATTTTGCATGCCTCCCAAATGTGTCGTTAAATCGAGAGACCCCTGTAATGTAGAGTTCATAAATTGATTACCGCACTGCAACCTAAATTGGACATACCAGGGGTACCGTAAACTTGTATTAATTGAAAAGCTCTTATAAAGTAGAAAGGTTTATCAGAAAACGTGGATAGTTGGAACCAACTTACAAAATTTAGGAAATTCATCTTTTTCAAATCAAAATGGTATTGTTTTTCTTCATTTTTTCCAATTTACAAAAAGTAAGCTTTTTCCATGTGGATTTAATCAGCAATTTAACTTTCAGTTTTTTTCTGGCAAAAAATTGCTCAAAAGGCAAATGGTGAATTGCTGATTAAATCCACATCAATCATGCTTGCTTTTTGTGAAATGCATAGAAATGAAGAAAAATAATACCATTTTGATTTGGAATAGATGAATATCCTAAATTTTGTAATTTTGTTTCAACTTTCCGCATTTTCCGATGAACCTTTCCACTTTATCAGAGATTTCCAATTATTACAGGTTTACGGTAAATCGGGCTTAAGCCAAAATGAAACTAGGATGAAATTTAAGCATTTTGAGCTTAGGTCCGATTTACCCCTGGTGGGACTGATTCAGGTGGTCATACAATAGGGGTATGAGGCATGTTCATTTATTCTGAAAATATAATTTTTTGAATTGTGAAACATCGAAAAATCATAGGAATAAATTTATTTTTGGGTTCATGAAATTGACAAAATCTGGAAGTTCTTTGTAAACAAAGTTTCATACTAGATGGGATGATATGAGACCTTACCAGATTTTGGCACAATCATACACAATAAAGTTATTCCTACTGGTGAAAACCCTGCCTAATTCCAACGCTTCTTGCAGCCATAATTCCAAAATATGGTTTTTGAATTAATGTGACTTGAAATTTGAATTAGTATGTTTCTAAATTAGAGGTTCAAATTATCAGGTGTAAGTTAAGCTGGGGTCTATTGACACTTGAAATAGAATTACGTCAAATGTGTTTTCTAAGTTCCATATACTTCATCAACATGTACAATTTTGTACATTAATTTTTTGAATGAATGTAATATAACACCTGAAATTCATGTCAAAAAAGCCTAAGCTTCATAGAAATTTGTTAATTAAAAGTACTACTCCGTCCCGTTAAACTTGGCCAAACATAATAAATTTATTATCTGTTTGGCCAAGTTTAATGGGACGAAGTAGTATAGCTCGTTCAGAAGAAAGTCATGCCATTAAGTAAAAAATCCCCAAAATAATCTTAATTGATTTGAAATATATGCGATAATATCAATCAACTACCCAGATTCATTGTTTTAAAACTCAGACTTTTATTAAGGATATCAAAGTTCGAGTTTTTAAAAAATAAATGGGGATAGTTGATTAATATTATAGCATATATTACAGATCAAATACGATTATTATGGAGATTTTGTACTTAATAGAATGACATTTTTCTGAACGAGCTATACTAATTTGAAAATTCTGTATCTTGCTTAGTTTTAATATTGAAAGTTATGCTGGAATTTGTAAAAAATGAGTTCAAACAAGCTAATGAAAACCTTATTCAAATATTAATGCATCTAGTACAATTTTTCGAAAAATTCTTAATTGTGTGCAAAATCAAAGCGAATCATGATAAACTGATTTATAATCATATTCCATTTATCAAAAAATTTTAAGAGTCAATAAATAATCCTGTTTTTTCTCTTAAGAGTCTTTTGAGCGAACTTAACTTGCATATCAGTTAATAGATAGTTCTAATTGACGTTCTGCCTGAGTGTGGTCAAATTCAGGGTGTAAATTCAAAACCGCCAAATAAAAGTATACCTAAGTTGGTTGGGTGTATAGTTTCCTCCAGTTTCAAGGCAGACTGTCATTTTATAAAACTCTGCTCAGGAACTAGATAAAGCTATATGCCTAACCAATTTAGTTATTATCTTTGTCTGGCAGTTTTGAATTTACGCCCAGAAATTGACCACACTAAGACAGAACACCTGTTCAGTTCTCATTAAGCCTATTGAAGCACATCAAATGAGGAAGTACGACGGATTTTGACGATACACCTGACAATATTAGACATTTTTTTCAAAATTTACCTGAGATTTGACGAACAATTCTTAACTTAAGGCCCTTCTAAAACTTTAATTCTGTTCATTTTAATTCATCTAGGGCAATACGTAAACTTAAAAGTCTTTCCACGCTGTGTTGTTAAAATCCGCCATACTGCCTCAAATGCATTCCAGGCTTTTTTTTCGCAGAATTAACGTTTAATTAAATAACGAAAAATCTTGTATTTGTGAGATTTTCCGTTCTTGGAGCCGAGTTTTTGAAAATTTTTGGTCATATTTTGCAAATTTTACTACATAAGCAATTTTTTGGACCTGAGTTTTTCGAAAAATTTCCGAGTTTTTTCTGAAAAAAATTGAGTTTTTGACCGATTTTGGGCCTGAGTTTCTGAAAAATTTCGCGAAAAAAAAGCCTGACATATCTGAATCATGGTTTTCATTAGCTTACTGTGATATTTTTAAGGAATGATGGCCTGTAAATGTATTTTTGCAGGCTTTTTTGACACGTTTCTAGACTTTTTTTCTTAGTTTTGCAAAAAAGTTTCCTCAGTTTTGGGAAAAATTTTGTCAAAAAAGCCTGTTTTGAACAAGATTTTTCTCAACTGCATTGTAATATGAAACTGGTAGTCTTGAACATTTTCTGTTAGAAATTCTAGTTAATCTAGTGTTTTAGATTTTTGTTTAATAGAAAAATGTCCCACATATCGATCAATATTTAGCAGACTCCCTCTTTATTATATGTTCAATATGACATGATGTGCAATAAACAATAAATATAATGAATCCATGGTTATATTGTTATTCTTCAATTGGAGCATATAATGTATTTGATTATTTTTTAAGATTTTTTTACTGAAATAAAATTATTAGATAGGAATTGAGGCAATGTTTGTTCATTATTAAGGAAAATGATTGACTTTTATGTGCCAACAGTATTTGCTTTTTTTAAAAAATCTAGATTAAGGGCTTATTTGATTAGAATTAGGAACTACGGGTTTTTACATACCATTATTATTTTCCTAACATTCTGAATTTAAACTGTATACAAAAAAATGTACAGCTAAGGATATATATTAGCTATGTAGAAAGTTGGAAAACCCTAGAAACTTTTTGTCAAAATACCACTATTATTTTTCATACATTTTGCCAAGATTTCAAAAAATTTTGTCAAATGTTCAGTTTCAAGTTGCTCATTAAGCATTACCACTAGAAGATACTAGAATTATTTATACTTACTCAAAGTTAATGGAATTCTATTTTGGGAAATCCAATACAGTCTTCATTTCAGTTGAAAGAAAAAACTATTTTGTTCTGATAAAATATTGCATACTAAAAATCATTGGCGTGCCTGAGGTTGCCAATCATCTAGAACATACAACATTTCTCATAGTAGGGTGTTTCACAAAGTTCCAGAATCAGTCTGTGTGGGTTTTATTTTTTAGATTATATATTTCTATGTCCAAAACTATCATTTTTTCAGTAAAAAGTTAAAACTTCCCACCAAGCCACACAAGTTGATTAGGCATTTTCATAAATTTAGGATCTGTCTAGAGGAAGTAATGATATCCTTGGTAAAAATGTGGTCAATATTAATTGTATGATTATAAATGATGATTATTATTGGACAAAATAGTAATAATCCTTCTATTTTTCCAACTTATAATTGATATTGACCACATTTTTGCCAAGTAATTGTACAGATCCTAAATTTATGAAAATGCCTAATTAACTTGTGTGGCTTGGTGGGAAGTCTAAAATTCAACTTTTTACTGAAAAAATTATAGTTTTGGACTTAGAAATATATAACCTAAAAAATAAAAACCACACAGACTGATTCTAGAACTTTGTAAAACACCCTATCTTAACACATTCTGACCACATTCTGACTGCATTCTGACAACATTTTGACCTCATTCTGAACACATTCGTACCCTATTCGTAACACATTCTGACCACATTCTGATCATCTTCTGACCACATTCTGACCGTATTCTGACCTCATTCTGAACACATTTGTACCCTATTCATAACACATTCTGACCACATTCGTAACGTTCATAACACGTTCGTAACATGTTCGTAACACATTCATAACACATTTGACACTAGTCCATTTTCATTTCAGGTTACGAATTTATTTAGTACAAAATTCATAACACGCTCGTAGCAGTTTCGACTCTCGCGAGAGTTGATAAAAAAAACAAAAAAAAAACAAAAACAAAAACAGCTCTATTAGACTTGCTGCTCTCCACTTCGTGGAGGCAGCAAGCAGCAAGTAAAAACTCAAATTTGATAAGCCAAATCCGAGAAAATGAGTGTCTAACACTATTTACAAAGTATCTGTCATATGATTATGTAGCTTTTATGTCAAAATGGTAACGAAAATATGATGTTTATTAATTATTTTACCAAGGCCCCAACACAACTTCCATAACATCACCAACTATTTTTATCCTCAACGGAGTTCACTCTGTTGAGGATCTACAAATGTTTTCTTCAGAAGTAACCTTTGTTCATTTGTCCCTTTTGTTCCTGTGTTGAATGAAATAAAAGCTACTTCATCTCATTTCATTCTTAGTAGGACAGGATTGGACAGAATCACTCTGAATGAGATGGAATAAAATGGAATTCTTCATCAGACAGGGTTTTTTGCGCAACTTAGGAAAACTTAATTATTTTTGTGTTGAATATAATTCTTTTAACAAATTCTTCAATTTTAATCGGATTTTCCAAATTCCAAATTTTAAATAGGTTAGAATTTTTTCAGACGTCATTACAGTTTGTGGTTTTATCACAGAGGCTTTTTCTGTTTATTTGAAATGAATTCATAAAAAAGCTAATTGTTCAAAGAAGAAAATTTGTAATATTTAAGCAAAAATGTTGAAAGTTTGTCCTGTCTAAAAAAGCCTGTTCTGATATTTCACCATATTTAATGTATTTGGGCATTTTGAAAAATTGGAAAATTTTGAAAAATTGGAAAATTTGAAAAATTTGGAAAATTTGAAAAATTTGAAAAATTGGAGAAATTGGAAAATCTGTAAGAAATGGCTTCGTTGAACAAGTCTAGACATATCCAAAAAAGTCATTTTGAGAAATTAGAAAATTTGGAAAATTTTGTGAATTGGTTTTACTTTTTACAAAGCTGATCGTTTTAAACACTCCTACGATGAGGATTAAGCACACATTTGGGCTTGTTCATTTTCTCCAAAAATTTTGATTAACATAATTTCTTTACGGTCTTTGGTTTTATTTTTTAATATCTTGGTGGCGCTTTTCACAACCACAATAGAAATAACTTTACTTGACTGAACTTCTTTTTGGTAGGAAAGATGTTAATGCCCCTCTTTGAATAAGTACAATTCCAACGATTGGCAACCGGTCCTACAGAAAGCAATCATTTATATCATTAGTTGTGATTATATTCTTATTAATATGTGCACGTCTCATACAGAGTGGTTATCTGAGATATGTAGCACTTACCACGCAGAGCCTCATCTTACCACCATGTTTCATTATCTCACAGACGAAAATTCACAATTATTCACTAAAGGTTGACTAGCCTGAATTATTATTGCAGCTGCCAAGATCCTACAGACTTGGTGGAAGCCAAGGAATGATTCTTTATTATTAACTATGACCACTTTGCTTATATAAATTAAATACCACCAACTTCAAAAATTGAAAATGAACCTATTGTACACAGATTCCGTGCCTGTTACTTGACTCAGACGTAAAATTGAGTAACTTTTACAACCAAGGGATTTCTGAATGACTATTGGTCCAGAGCACTATGGGCATTAGGGGACTAATTTTTGGTGTTTATCAATGTATCTTGTTAATAAAAGTAGGGTCAGAACTTCTTTATGTAGTCAATTACTAATAATGCCCAACGGCAGTTTAAAATAAGTTAAAATGGCGTATTTTTTCAAAATTTTAGGATTGCCAAAGAGAAAATTCCAAGATATGCCAGCATAAAATTTTACTACATAAAATAGCTAAATTGGCCAATTTAGCCCATTTTGGTGCTCCATTGAAGTAAATTTAACACCCCAGGGCTCCTCTTATTCATAAACATTCTACAAAATAGTTAATTAGCAATCATTTTTGGGTCCATATACAATTTAGGGGGTAGTGAAATAAGCAAAATTTGACTTTTGATATCTGGCGGTGGCTAGATTTTGGATATGTGGCAAGAGAAATATTTTTTGTTAAAAAAATTTTTCCGGGGGGCGCCCCCTACCCCCTCCCCCGGGCACCCCTACCCTCTCCGTATGAAGTAAAAGTTGAAAATTTGACTAATAAAAGTTAAAAATGACATTAATATAAAAGTTTTGAAATGCCAAAATATTAACTTTTTGCTT
>JAOWAT010124554.1:0-10231 GCA_028571025.1 Longipedia americana
AATTTTCAAAATTCCGCCCCGCGTGCCGACCCGCGGGCCGGCGCAGGCCGCGGGTCAAAAAATTTTTTTTTGAAACTTCCTAAGGAACCTACATACAAAATTTCAGAATGATATCTTCAAAATTGAAGAAGTACTAGTTATTAAAGATTTTTTAACTTTGGAGAAGAAAATGGAGAAGAAGAAGGAGAAGGAGAAGGAGAAAGAAAGACAGTCTCTGACGAGGCTTCGCCTCGTAAAAACCTATCAAAATAAACTTTAGACAAAATTCAGATGTCCAAAGAATTTTTGGAGTGTAAACAATGGATATGAACAGGTACACCCATAGGTTACACCCCTGAGAGTTTACAGATTACACATTTTTCCAAGGCTAAGTATTTTTGGTTTTCAATTTCTGTCAAGTTACTCACTGCAATTTTGTATTCCAATCAGCCAGTAAGGCAGCTGTACTTTTACAGTCTTTTTTATTGATGCATTTTCCCTTAATTAAACAGGGAAAATTTCGCATTTCATTTTTTTAGTTTTTAGAGCTGTTTTGCAAAAAAATCTAATTTTTTACTGAACTGCTGAGTTTTTAGAAAGAAAATTGACATTTTTGGCAATTTTCATAAAAATTTTGCCAAACACGGTGGTTTAACCCTCCCCCAAAATTTGATTGTTAAAAATCTAGAAATCTCGAATTTTTGGTTTTGCGATTTTTTCTAAATTTTCGAAACTTTTGGTACTCAGGAAATTCTTTGCCAAAAAAGCCTGACTTGGAAGTGGGAATTGAAATAGTAATCCCAAGACCATCAAATTCGAAAATAAGATTTTATCTCTCAACCTAATTCCCATCCCTCATCAAATATCTAGCTCCATTCATTTTACTTAAAAGTATGGGTACACATTTAATAACGGTGGAGGTTTCATACATTCAAGTTTGTCGGACACACGCTATTTCATTATCATTCCCCCCTAAAAAATACATTATAAACATCAAGAATTTAATCAGTTTGCTGTTTACAAATTAGAAGGGAGAGGTGTTAAATTGTCTTGAAAT
Source organism: Longipedia americana (assembly GCA_028571025.1). Classification (NCBI taxonomy): domain Eukaryota; kingdom Metazoa; phylum Arthropoda; class Copepoda; order Polyarthra; family Longipediidae; genus Longipedia; species Longipedia americana. The sequence continues at coordinate 1,037 of JAOWAT010124554.1, forward strand.
TATTATCAAAGTCACTAATAATGCTGCAAAGCAATATGGTTTCATTCTTACACTTTGGAGGCAAAATCAAAAATTGAGATTGGGAATTATGTAAAATTCTAATTATATTTAAAGATTTTCCTTCCCATCCTACAGTAACAATACATAGAAATAATACCGTATGGTGAGCTGAATCGGTCCTATTTTGAATTTTGATTTGCCCATTTCCCTGAAGTCAATTGCCCAAATTGTATAAAAATTTGAAATCAACTTTCTCAAAAGCTCATCTCTAGATAACAATCTCAAAAATTTTAAAATTCTAAGTAATTTTTCCAAGACATTCAATTTTGTTTGATTTTTTGGAAAAAATCAGGGTTAGCTGAATGGGTCCTATTTTCCATTTTTATATAGAAGGAAATGTACATTTTTGAAAGAGATGTGACATTTCAATTTGGATAAAAAATTTTAAGCTTGGAAATGATTGATGTGATTGTGAACATAATAGAGTGTGTTTCAATAGCTTTTTATTGTCAAAACTAATTTTAGGACCTATTCAGATCACTGATAATAATGTTATTTGTTTAAAAACCATTTATTTAGAATTTTTTAAAAACCACTCAAATTTTGTAGTATAGTGATGCATTAATGTTTTTATAAAATTTAAGGCAAAAGAGCATAGGTCCGATTCACCTCACTAGGACCGATTCAGCTCACCTGACGGTGAATTAACTCTGAAACACGGAATATAAAAGATCTATTGTTTTGTTGTTAGAATGTATACAATTAATCTTTTGATTTACATTGATTGATCTAATCACATTTGATTTTCCAAATACCAATAACTTGCATGGTTATTGTAATAACTTTTTTCGAATGAAAAAGTTTTGACATAAAAAGAAAGGTAATGTTACATCAGTTCGTGTTTGGTTATGTTCTCACTTCTTTAGTTGTTTTCATTAATTTTTGGCTGAAGATGATTCATTTAAAAAGTTGTATTTACGGATTATTTTTGTGTGATTTGGTTCTTTATATTAGAAGTATTAGCAATTTGAGCAAAGACTCAAATTTACAACAGGCATTTTTTTTCTGAGACTAAAATTTCGCGTTGCAAATTGATCATATTGATTCTATCTTTTAAATACATCTATATGCAAGACGCACCTAAATTATTAAAATACCAATGGTTTAAATCAAATTAGGCAATTCCTGATACAACTTGATTGACACAACTAATTTAATTTAAGACAGAAGTAGTAAAAATATAGGCAGTTTTTTTTGCAATTTTTACTTTCCAATTTGGTGATTGACAATACGCAGCAACATACCAACGAACTTTAGATTAATAAAACCAATTGAACCATACTTGATTGGTTACAACCAACAGGCAGGCAAAACAAAAAAGTAAAAAGAATCAAACGTAAAAACCCCACATCAAATAAAAGAGAGGGTGATTGAAAGTTCTATAAAGTAGTCTACTTTGCTAACCATTGTAAAAGTTTTGCAATACAGTACTAGGAGGAAACAAGTTTTCTGCAGAAAGAAAGTAGTTTTAGGACCGTTATAAAAGCTTAGGTGAATAGGAGGAAAATATTTGAAGTTTTGGAAAAATTGCTGTTTAAAAAAATCTATAAATATTCGAGTGTTTTCGTTAAATTTTAGCAAACATCGGCAATAAAAGCTCATATTCATGTCTAGAAATGGCATATTCTGTGCTTTAAACCATACTTTCATGATCCAAAAAATTGTATTTTCTGCTCTTGAGATTTTTGCTAAGTTTTGCAAAAAACTGCGCTGTTTGGACCAAATTTTGTTATGAAAAAAGCCTACTCTAACATATATTATTTCCTCTGCCTTACTGGATGCATAAAAACTATTTTCGATAATTTCTTAGAGATAGAGAAACTTAGGATTTTTAATTGTTAAAAGAAATACAGATTTTGTTCCTATTTACCTAAAGATTCGATACTACACTAGCAAAAGTTTTGCTTTTGTATGTAGGACTTTTGTTTGAGTTTCTGTCATATTTGTTCCCTAAACCGTAAACCCTAAAAAAGTAATGAAGTGAATAATCTTTCTTTTATCTAAAACACAGTGACTCATTTGTAGAAACCTTTCCATTCTTAGAACAGTAAATACTGGATTCATGGAGAAAAGCAACTTTGCTATGAGAACAAGAGGCCACTCATGGACCATTGTGTAAGGGGTGAATCTTTCCAATCACTTTAAAACTTAATTCGACGTAATATGAGACATCCCAATCAATTATCACAAGGAAAATTGTTAAAAAATGACAATTCTTTTTACTTCATAATACTTGAAATTTTCAAGGTTGTTTCCTTCGCAATGGAATTTTGGAACTTTTTCAAATTTAATTTTGAACAAATTTTGGTCCACTTTCTGCAAAATTTAGAGAAATATTTGCATATTTTTTTAAACAAAATAGGCCATTTAAAGATTCCCATTTTCGGAAAATTTTCTCAAATTTGTGAATCTGAAATTTTGCAAGGAGTTGCCAATTTTTTAATGATGAATTGCTTAAAACCATATGTTTTCCATCAAGAAAATCCACCAGGCTGCCTCAAATGATGTCCAGTTGTAGTTTGTTGGGTGGAGGAAACTAGTTATTTTAATGGCTTTGATAACGATCTACTAGTATCTCTTTGCTGAATGACATACAAAAACTGATGTGCGATCAAATCCAAGTTTCCCCACAATATTTTGTTTATGTCACAATACACTGTCGTCTTGAGAGGTCAATTGATTTTATCTAAGTCTAAACTTTGCTTAAAATAAATCATATCTGTCAATAAAATGAATCTCGTATTGTATGAGGGAGGCTTTATTTTTCTAGATTTTACATCAAAATGTGAAAATCCTTAAATTTTAAATCTTTGTGTATTTCATTTTGTTATAGAGCTGACTTTTTGAAAAAGTTTATTTTCAAAAACTTTACTACATTAGAAAAATGAAAAATTAAATCCAATTTTTAAAATTATCTGAGTTACCAAAAAAGAAGTTGAGTTTTTGTCTGATATTGACTTTAATAAGATCCTTCTTAGCACAATAATACTCCTCAGGAAGGGTGTGTAATGGGATAGTTTGTCCCATTCTTTTGCTTCCTGATTTGCTCTTCTGTGATGATGAAAGAGATTCTTTTGGGTTTGTTGTTTACATTTCTTAAAGTAAACAAACTGTTAATGCAGAAAACGATTGACGACGACGACAAACTTTTATTTTAGCTGGAGTTTTGTCTCAATTTCTTCCTTTTCTTTCTTTTTCATCTCCTCCTCCCTCACAACTTGAGTACACCAGAAAAAGGACTTTTAATCTTTTGTGTAATATTCACATAACGACAGGCCTTTTTAATAAAAGAATTTTAGAGACAGATTAACCCAAAATTAAAGGTTCGTATATTTTGGTAACATTTAATTTGGTAACATTTTTAATCTTAATTATGTCCTCAAGAGAGAAATTATTCTAATTACCGTAGACTCGTAGTCTTATCGGGAGACCATCAATCAGAATTTTTTGGGAAATACAAATTGACATTCAATCCTCTAATTTGATGTAAAAATCCATAAAATGATTTATACCTAACTTAATTAACTAATTTGACAATGTTACCAAAATGCATATTTCTGATAGATCAACCTAATGAACTATTCATTCTGGATCAGTGTGGCTTTTAAATATCAATAAAAACAGTTTGTAGTCCACACCAGTCCTGAGGTACATAGAGTTTTGAAGTGTTGATTTCCCTTGTTTCTAAATGCCCGTTAGGTTTTCATGGCATGTACTCATAAGTTCTACTTGTACCTGGGAATAAGTTCTATTTTTCTACCTGGGAAGTTGTTCTATTTTTTACCTGGGAAGAAGTACTACTGAATCCTTTTTCATCTACTTGACCGTTGAGCTGACAAGACGTGCTTTTACTTGCTCTTCAAAAAGGAAAAATAGTTTTTGGCTTTTAATACAGTACATTGAAACCACGTGGACAAAGAAAACCATTAATTGAAACAAAAGAAAGCATTTGAACTGATTTAAATTGATTAAATTGAAACAAAAGAAGGGATTTAAACTGATTAGATTAAAGTGATCACTTACATTGAAGAAGAGAATTACGTTTATTCTGCTTTTAATACCCATGTGGAGAGGAAGAAAAATATTTGAACAATTTATTCCAAGACAACAAACTATTAGATTTATTTCAAGTGAAAAGAAGTTTTTCTAAAGTGTCATATTGATTTACCTACTGTGAATTTATTTCAAGATGGCAGGATCAGCTATCTTTGGTGATGATTTCCCAAGTTTATCTTGCAAGGAACTTTTGATGAAGTTTATTGAAAACAATGATATGGATCAGCTAAAACATAAATTGAAGAGTACAACAAAAGACATTATAATTGAGTGCATGGCCTCCATAGTGAGATCTCAAGTCCAGAAGACAGAATCTGAAAACTGCCATGTGTGTGGTGAGAATCTAATTGAAAGTGAAGTTGAGAAATGTGAAAAATGCTTCAGTGATCATAAAATGAGCAACAGAAATTGCTCTGGTGTGATTGCTACTGTTCAAGGCTTCAAATGTGAAAGATGTAAGCGCGTCACAACAAAAGGAGAATATGCTCAAGAAGAATATGACATGCTACATAAATCTTACATTGTGTCACAACCAGAAAAGAGTTTAACAAAATGTCCATTTTTGCTTCGAGGAAATTGTAAGAAAAAGGAGAGTTGTGATTTCTCACATAATATAAATGCTGATGATAAAAAGAAATTTGAAGAAAAACAAGTTTCTAGAAGAAAATACCCAAAGGAAAAGTCCAACCAGGCACCTCCAGGTTGTATCCCTGCACCTCAAATTAACCTCAAGCATTTGCCTTGCAAATATTTCAGAGACAACCAGTGTAAATATGGAACAAATTGCAAATATAGTCATGACATCAAAGACCAAGGTACTAACTTTGGCCAAAACCAATACCAATCTGAGCAGTTTAATCCAAATTTGGATTTTTTATGCCATTACATGCAGAAAATGTTAGAAACATTTCAGACAATGGGACAACCCCTAAATTACAATCCACCAATTCAATGCTAAGTAAGGGTTTAAATGGGCTAACTTGCCCCACACCATGTGGGGCCGGGGCTCAACATGACAAAGGTAGGAAAATACCAGAAAAAAGTACTGAAAATTTCCTAAAAATAGGCTGTGGCAATATAGGAGGAGGATACCTAAATAAAATGAACTTAGTGAATGATCTGATGAATGAACTTAAATACGACATATTTTTAACGACTGAAGTTGATAGTGAAATACATAAGAATAATGGACAATTCTCATGCAAAGATTATAAAGCCTTTTTGGCAAAACCTAAATGTGGGAAAATCAGAAGTTTAATCCTAATATCAAATGAAATCTGTGAAAAAGCAATTCTAAGGGAAGACTTGATGTCAGATGAAATTAGCTCTGTGTGGATTGAAATGAGAGCTGAAAGAAGTCAACAATCATTTTTGTATGGTTGTTATTATCGTGAACACAAAGATGCAGAACTTGAGGAAAGAGATTTAGAAAAATTTAATGAACAGATTGAAAAGATCCCAAAGCACGTAAATGTTATTATTGGAGGAGACTTTAATTTGGATCTGGAACAATATATGAATGAAAGAAACCAATGCAAAAAGGTGAAACTTTGTCAGAAACTGAATGAAACTATTAAAAATAGAGGTTTAACTCACATTAAATTTGGAAAGACAAGAATAGGAACAAAGTCAGGTAAAAAACAGGAAAGAGATTCTGCAATTGACTATTTTATCACAAATTGTGCTCATAAAATAACTGAGAAAAATACCAATGAAATTATGATTAGTCATGACCACAAAATAATTGATGTGAAAGTTGTTGCATCTAAACCACAAATACCATGGAAAACAATTACGTATAGAGAAAAGCCTAAAAACAATGCTAAGTTCGAATTAGATCTGATTCACATGCTTGGTTCCTCAGGAATAATGTTAAAACAAAACCCTAGTGAAGCTGCATTTGAATTTAATGCAATTATTGAAACAGTCATGGATATACACTGTCCTAAAATAACTAAAAGAGTAAGAGGCACCAAAAACAGAACATTTGACCCAGAGATTCATGAACAAGTGCAAATTAGAGAGAGAAATAAAGACTATAAAAAGTTTACTGGTGAAATAAGAATTCAAAAAGAGACATTGTACAAAGAAGCAAAAAAGTCAGTTGAGCGGATCTCAAGATCAAATGCAAGAAAAGATGTGTACGATAAAATTGAAAAAACTAATGTCTGGAAAGCAGCGGAAGACATAATTAATCCGAATAAAAAAATTGATAACATAGAGCTTGTTGAAGATGGCAGAAAGGTAACAAATTCCATTGATAAGGCGAATTTAATTGGAGAATTTTTAGACAAGAAGATAAGCGATTTAATAGATGGAATAGAGCCCAGCTTAAAAGAAGATCCATATAAGAGATTGAAATCTTACTTGAAAGATAAAGGTGTCTCGAAATTTGAATTGAAAGTCACAAATACTACAGAAGTGAAAAAAGCTATTCAATCACTTAAAAACTCAAAGGCTTCAGGTTTGGATGAAATAAGTGCTATTTTTGTCAAAGAAAAGATAGAAATTCTTACGCCATATCTTCTACACATTTTCAACAGATCAATACAAACAGGAATATTTCCAGAAGGATGGAAAACTGCTAAGTTAATCCCTTTGTATAAGGGCAAAGGAAGTAAATATGACAAGAAAAACTACCGACCAATTAGTAATATACCAACCTTTAGCAAGATATTTGAAAAAATTATTGAGCCACAATTAAGATCACATTTTGAGTCAAATGATCTTATGAACACAGGCCAGCATGGATTTAGGTCTGCTAGAGGTACTAACACTGCCATGATCACTGCAGTTTCACAATGGTATGAAAATAAGTTCCACAAAAAGTACACTGGAATTGCAATGTATGATTTGAGTGCCGCGTTTGATACAATTAATAAAGAAATTCTTAATAAGAAATTAGAATTGTATAATGTCGGAATTGTGACAAGAAATTTAATTGATTCTTATCTTACCGATAGAACATATGTCATATCAATGGATGGGATTTTTTCTAAAGTATTCAAATTGAGATTTGGAAGTCCGCAAGGAACAGTTTTGAGTCCATTCTTGTTCCTTGTGCTCACAAATGACATTTTCCTCTGGATTCCATCAAATGTAGATCTGGCTGCCTATGCAGATGACAATACAGTCTACAATTCAGGAGAAAATCTTGACCAAGTTGTCTATGACTTGGAAAAAGCTTCAGAAAATGTAATGAAATTCATGTCTTCAAATGACTTAGTTGCCAATAGCTCAAAGACATGTTTCCTCATAATAAATAAAGATAATGAAAAACGAAGTGCAAAGCAAGTTTTGAAAGTTTGTGATTCTGAAATAAGGGAATCAGAAAGTGAAAAACTCTTAGGTGTCACATTTGACACATCACTGAAATGGGATAAACATATCGATAATGTGATTGGATCTCTAAAATATGGATTCTTCCAAATAAAAAAGTTAAGAAAAGTCCTCACAAGGGAACAAATGATCATTATTGGCAATGGATTAATAATGTCCAAATTACAATACTGCACTAGTATCTTTGGAAATGTTTACTACAAAGATGAGGAAAGATGTAATGATAGTGACTGCATGAAGAGGCTACAAAAGACCCAAAATGATTATCTAAGAATACTAACGGGAACCAAATTGAAAGACCATGTTTCAATTGAAACACTCCTACAAGAGACAAATTCACTTTCTATGAATCAACTTGTTGGAAAACATTTGTTAATGGATACATGGAGGATTAAGGAAAACAATGTAAGACCGGTAAATGATTGGTTGCAATTTAATAGAGAACATGAACAGTTGAGGTCTTTTTCAAAAAATTTAATAGGAAGCAGATTTCAGCATGATAAATCTTTCCCCAAGAAAGCAGAAAAAATATGGAATCACAAAGACCTAGATCCAGTTTTCAGATTTACATCCAAGAAAAATACGGCTAAAGCAATTGCTACTAAGTTTGTGAAAGAGCAACTTCCAAGAATCCCTTGGAAAAGAAACACTACCTGATGTAGAACATGTGACAAAAAAATTGAAACAGAAATCTGTGAAACTACTAAGAGATACATTACATTTACTTTAATTACACTCTATCATTATACTAACAAGATGCTGAAAATTAGATAAAAGAAGCCTGAACTGTAACTAAATATTTTATTTAAACCATAATTTTTAATTCTAAAAATTTTAAATCATCAAAACATAAAAAAATTGTTTTAATTATTGAACCTATTAGATAAATCTACTTAATTAAATCTTGTATTAAGGCTGTAAAAAACTTCGACCATCTCCGATTTCAAAGATGGTCTCAAATTCTCTCGCATATACCAAAAGATCAACCTGTAGTCAAATACTTTTTCATTTTATGCAAATTTGAAATCATACAAGTCTACATCAAACATTGGTTTCAACTTTAGTCATGTAATTCTATAAAAAAGGTTTTTTGAACTTTGCCCATTTTTTGACTGGTTCAAATTGGTGATTTTCCAAAGTGAAATAAATGGGTCTAAAACAACTTTATTTTTTAAATCTTTGAAAATAAATTGAAGGAATAGGTCCAAATATACTTCTCATTTACTCAAGGTCAAAAAGGCCAATTTCAAACAAGTTTGTCTAGCATCCAGCAGGATATGCATTTTCATGATGTTTTGAGCTCAAAAGTTAGATATAATTTAAATATAGGTCCATGCCAAATTTTGTAGCATAATTCGGTTCCTGCTGTTAGTTATAGGATTTTTCATAAAGTGAAAAAAGAGAATTTTTGTCATTGCTTAATACGATCTCATTCAGGTTTCATGCGCTAGATACATTCTCATGGTATGTAAGCTTTAAATAACTACTGAAATCAGCAAGTTTTGCTGTGACTAAAAGTAAGAAAATCATCCCTGTATTGGAAAACCCAGTACAGTAGAGCTTTGGTACATTTTTTGTCTCAAAGAAAAAAGCAGTTCTTCCCTAAATTAATTAGCTCTGTTATGAGGCCGAAATGTGTCAATGTCCCACTGTGTGTTGATTAAACTCTTGAAATGATTCAATTTCAAAAGTGATATTCCCAAGGGACAATTAAAATGTAGTTGAAGTCCTTCTTTTTCC
>JAOWAT010124665.1:0-10231 GCA_028571025.1 Longipedia americana
AGAAGTATAGAATTGACTTGAGCGCCATCTAGAATCAGAATAAAAATGAACAAAATCTCAATATCCACTTCATAAAACGGATGCAAGTTGCAGGCTTTTTTGCCCAAGTTTTGGACGTATCAAATGCCTAAAAAATTCATATTTTTGAGTTTTGACGCTGAGTTTTTAAAAATTTTGCTGAGTTTCTGGAAAATTTGCTGAGTTTTTTTGAAATTTTGCTCAGTTTTTGGAAAATTCAGCCAAAACTTGGCAAAATTTGGTGTTTTTGTTAAATATTTGTTAAAGTCACTACAAAAAATCCCCAAAAACTTCAATTAACAAAAATTTTGTCTCCTAAAAATTTCGTATTTTTGCATTTTCTGTGAGATTTTTGAAAATTTCGGCGGTGACTTTTTTGAAGATTTTGGGAAAAAAGTCTGAGTTACTTAGCACCGTTTTAATGGGGAGCCTATTTAGGCAAACAACGGTATTTCAACTATAAAAGTGTCATTTCTCAATGACAAAATTTTCATCATTTCAGATGTTTCATAGAGGAAGTTGTTACATATACAAATAAAAATCCACATAAAAAATTACGGGACAATAGATAAGATCGAACTAACATGCCTATATTTAGTTATTAAAATAACAAATTTTAGGATTGAAAGGATTTTTTTGCACTTATAAGATAATGTTTCATGGAGAAAATATTACTTTCTGAAGTAGTTAATGGCCTAGATAGATAAAGACGCAGGAAGTCTAAGGATAACTTGACTTAAAGTTCAGAGGTTCACTTAAAAAGACAACTGGCCTTTATCAGGAAGCTAAAAATGCTAAAATAATTATATGTAAAATTCATACTTTTCATACAAGACAACGGCCTTGTCACAGTCAAAGGCCACATGAAAGTAGTAGATGAAAGTGACATCGAAGCTCACATTATCAAGTAGATAAGCATGAATTTATACATTTTAAGTGTGCATTTTTTAATGTGCCTTTAATATCAATATATTAGAAAATCGTATAGTCACAGTCAAACTTGTTGATTTTTTACAAAATTTTCAAAATTCATTAGTTCTATTTTTGGTGAATTTTTTCAATTTTTCATTTTTCAAATTTTTGGAAATTTTCAGTTTTTTTTATAAATTTGGAAATGGTTCAATTTCAATTCTGGGTCCATCAGATTTCTAGAGATATTCTTATGGATTATTCAAAATTTGGTACTGGAAAATTCAATATTTGTTAAGAAAATTGCAATATAGGTCTATGCTTCCTCTATGCATTTGTTGAAATATCAGAATTAATGGAAAATTAAAGTGCCAGTGGGATGTCTCAAAATGCATTTTTTTTTCAGAAAAAGGGTATTTATTTTTGGAGTAGAAGGGCCAAAATCTGTCAAATAAGCCTGGGACAATATGATTTTGAGATATTTTGGTACACCCTAGTTTTAGCATAAAATTGTGACTTTTTGCATGACTTTGCCCATACAGATTTCAAAAATTCCAAAAATCATGTAATCTGGAAGCAAAAATAAATTAGATAACCTGGATTTTCTTCACATAAACTAGTCCATCTAGTGAAAATTTACAATTCACCCAGGGTGGTATCCAAGCCTTTTTTGCTGGTTTTTAACTTAAAATAGGTAAAAATCTTGTATTTTTGAGTTTATGCAATTTTGGAGCTGAGTTTTTGAAAAATATGGGTGAGTTTTGAAAGTTTTGCCCTGAGTTTTTAAAATTCCTGAGTTTTATAAACAAACTTTACAAATTACATTGATAATTTTTGATAAATACATCAATTTTATGTAAAAATTACTTTTTGGACTGAATTATGCAATAATAAGGTTTATTCATGCTTAAGATGGGTCTGTTTATGCTGTTTTTGTTACAAAATTGCAGTTTTTAAGTTTTTTGAAAAAATCATTCTTACATTCTTAAATTTGAGTTTTTCTATTTTCGGGCTGAGTTTCTTCAAAATTTGATGCTGAGTTTTTATTAAAATGTTGGCAAAAAGAGAGCCTGATATCACATTAGACTCTTTTTTTCTTATAAGTATATGGACAATTGAGTTGAAGCTCGACTTCTTATTTAGTAATATTCATATTCCTATTTAGTAAATTTTGGAAAATATGAAGCTCATATTCATATAAAATTTATTCTTATAAAGAAAAAAGTGTATGGCTTCTTTCCTTATTTAATTCATTATAAAAATTAAAACATTTTCAGTCTCTCAAAGTTGCTCTTTATTTCTATGAGTAAGGGATGCACTATTGAAAAATATGTGGGTAAAAATGCATTGTATTCAAAAATTTATTGAATCAAATCATTTTGGGGATAGGTATGGGCATTTTTAAAACCCTGATTTTCACTGAATTTGTGTAAAATTTTTCATGGAAGCAGGAGAATTGAACCCATGCCCTCCTGAAAAACATGCCAGCACACTATCCACTGAGCTACAAGGAAACATTTGAAATGAGAGAAAGTTTGACTTATCTTAATTTGAATTTGGCAGTTTTCCCTCCCTGCAGCTATTCAAAATAAATGTAAACAATGGGTGGAAAGAAAAGAAAACAAATGTGAAGACAAAGGGCTTGAATTTTTTTGGAATTTTTGCTGAAATGCTTATAAAAACTAGCTTTTAAAAGTACAAATTTTAAGTTAAGATGGATGCTTAAATAATGCTAAATTTTCGGCAAATCTTGAGTTAGGATGCTTATAAAATTAATGCTTATAAAAAAAGAGTGTGTACCTGAAAGTCTTTTTTTGCTCAAGTGCTTTAAGCTCAACTGTCCCTCTCCTCAAAGAAACGTCATTTCCAAACTTTCTGGCGAAGAAAAACCGAAACCCAAAGTCTATGGGAAAAGGGATAAGCCCTTCGATTTCACTTTGTACAAGAAACGTCACGTTTTGTTCCACATCGCTTATTGGGGATGGGATTATCACGGTTTCGCCACTCAGGAAGATAACGGCAAGACCATTGAGAGCGAACTGTTTCGTGCCCTGACCAAAACTTGCTTGATCGAATCGCGCGAAACTTCCAATTACCATCGGTGCGGCAGGACAGATAAGGGCGTTAGTGCGTTTTCTCAAGCCATTTCCATCGACGTTAGGTGCGTTTTAGTTCTAACAAATTTTACTTTGGAGTTTAGGATTTTGAGACTGAAAAAATATATTGTCTATGTAGAAAGTATATACTTCTGCTGTCCATAATATCTACCAAATCTACCAAAATATCGTTTTGTGTAAAAGTCTACCTCAATTTATTCGCAAAATGTAACATACCACTTCATTCACCCTATCAAAATCAAAATGTTGATGCTAATTTTTGTTGCCAACAACAAAGTTGTTGTAGTTTCATGATATTTTATTTTATCAAAATTTCCCAAAATTTTATTTCTTGTCAAAAACAAAATTTTTCAAACTAAAACGCACCTTTAGGACAAATCTGCTAGAAGGTAAAGGCGTTTTTACCTTTGATGAATGTAAAGCTCAAGACAGAAAGGGTGAGAAGGACCGAGAAATGGACTACTGCAAAATGTTGAACTCCACATTACCATCCAACATTCAAGTGGTGGCCTGGGCTCCTCTGGAAAACCGAGATTTCAGCGCTAGATTCGATTGCAAATCCAGAACTTACAAATATTTCTTTCCTAGAGCAAACATGTGTTTGAACAAAATAAACGAAGCCGGCCAGAAACTGCTAGGTGAACACGATTTTAGAAACTTTTGCAAAATGGACGTTAATAACGGAGTCGTCAATTACCACAGAAACGTCATGCATTTCAAAGCCGAAGTCGTGCAAAGTCAAAAGGAGAGTGAAGAAAGTCCCTACGATATGTGCTCTTTGACCATTCAAGGCAAAGCATTTTTGTGGCATCAAATTAGATGCATTGTAACCATACTTTTTCTCATTGGTGAAGGCAAAGAAGATTCAAAAGTCGTAGATGAGCTACTGGACATTGAAAAGAATCCCTGTAGACCTCAGTATCAAATGGCCTCAGAAATTCCACTAGTGTTATTTGATTGCCAATTTGACGGCATAGAATGGAATTATGATCTGGACTCTTTACAATATGTGATAACTCAGTTTCAGGAACTTATGACGGAAAATAGTGTTAAAGCGGCCATGCTACACACCGCTTTAAAAGTTTTAGAATCAAAAGAAATAATAAAAGGGCAACCTGTGTCAGATCAAGCAAGGGGTTTGTCTGCAAAAACCAAGGCTAAAAATTACGTCCCATTAATGCAATTGCTGAAGTGCCCTAGCCTAGAGGAGAAAATCGAACATTATTCAAAGAAGAGAAAAATAGATAATAGTGAACAAGAATGATTTCCTTATTATTTTGGAGTGATATAATATTTAAAGATCTAATTTGGAATTCTTTGAATGAATTAATAAAGATACAAAATATTACATTTGAGATTTCTTTTATTACACTTCAGTCTTACACATAATTGTATTACTCTGTCCTCTTGAAATTGCGAAAACAATTGTAATTTTATTGGTTGAGTCAATTTCAAGAGGACAGGGTTTCAAAAGTTTCATTTATAATTCACTCACTCCTCTGTTGATCATGTTATTTTTAAAAGAAGTTTTTTGAGATTGCATCATTTGCTCTTGGGCAATTTTTTCATTGATTTTGAAGAATTTGAAATACAATATTAGTAATCTAGTCCACCTGACATTGGTGCAATCAAGGTTTTTCTTTTAAAAGTAACCTAGTAACAATTGTAAAGGGACCGAGGAAGTATTGGAGTTATTTTACATAATTGTACTCTTTTTATCTTACAATTTTGAGTGCATTAATTAGGTCTAGACGCAATAATATACTGATTGAATTTACATCAGACACACAATGGAGCATTGACATTTTTTCTGTCCCAAGATAAAGCTTTACTAATCATTGGAGAAAATGGCTTTGTTTTGAGACATGTTAATGTCCCATTTATTGTGAGACACAGTACAAATTTTTAGCTTTACAAGCAAAGTACACAGGTTTCAATTTTCTAGAATTCTCTAGCTCTACTTTTGACTAAAATATTTTTTTTTCACCATTCCACTTGTTTGGCTGAAGCTTTTGAACTTATTTATCTTTCTTGGTTTCTGCTTCATTCTCAGCGGCGGCTTCTTGCTTTTTGAGTTGTGCTGCCACTTTTTTGTCCTTCTTGCATTCACTGTACAAATTATTCAGATCAAATACATTGACGAGCTCCTCTTCCTTGAACAAAAATTTCTGGATCTTTCCAGAAATGATTGCCGGCACTCTTCCGACTTCCTTGCCGTCCTGGAACATGATCACCGTCGGCAGTTGTCTCGTGAGCGCCGAGTGATTGATGTAGTATTTTTCGGCGATTTCCGGGTACCTTCCAACATCGATTTTGCCGAATTTCAAATTAGGTAATGAGTATTTTCCTGACAATTTTGAGAACGTGGGCGTGAAATTAACGCAAGCGGGACTCCAAGCCGCATAAAACGTTACCAACCAAGTGATTTTGGGGTCTCTGACTAATTCTTCTTCCATACCTGTGGCTCTGAAGTAGATGATATTTTCCGGGCCTTTGTAGGTGGGCTCTGGCAGAAGGATTGCTTGCAGGATAAAAAACAAAAGATACAAAAGTCCCATTCTTGGATCTGATCTGAAGAATAAAATGAGATTGGCCACCTTGGCGTAGACGAATCCAGATGACAAATACGAGACCAGTGTGGTTGAACCAGTTTTTCTGGAGAGGAAAAATTTTAAGAGACATTCTCCAATTTTTCTTTACTACTAAAAATAGGCCGTTTCATGAAAAAAATTTTCATTGAAATATTTAATGGGACCCAACTTATTTTAAAGAGCTTGGTCTGTAGATTTCAAAAATGGTATTAGTTTTTCCAAAAAGTGTATTCTGACCTAGCAACCAGCCATTCTTACTTTGGTATCAATTCCTAATTTTATTGTCTACCCTAGTTTGATTTATGCTTTGAATAAATTGGGAAAATAAATTCCGCAAAATAAATCACATTGAAATTAAGAATTTATGTAGTAAATTTAAATCACAGGTTGCTAGGCCTAGAGGGAACCAATCAAAAAAGTAAGGATATTTTTGGAGTCTGCGGATCAAGATCTAAAAAATAAGTAGGGTCCCGCCTGAATTTTGGACCCCATGAAACAGTCTATTCAGAGACGCTACCATCGTTTTATTGCATAGCACAAGTTTGGCTCATTTTTTCATTTTTTTTTTGTAAAAAAAGAAGGGAAATTGATGTTTTAATATATTGAAAGTAGCTACCCTTGACTAAACAGTAATTTTCAGAGAATGCAAATTTGTGAATATTCTGTGAAAAAAAATTACTTTTTAATAATTCTCAATCGAGATGCAAACAGAATTATTAATGACGTCATTGAAAAATTATAAAAACCAATTACAGTCAACAACGGATATAACGACATACCGATTTAACGACAATATGTCTTTAACGACACTTTTCCTGGGACCAAAATGTGCTTCATAGAAGTAAGAAGGTATGCATTTAACGACAATCACGGATCTGGCGACATTTTTTACCTGCACCAAATTTGTCGTTAAATCAGTCGTTGACTGTATATCAGAGAGTAGGAAGATCATGCATGATAAAATATGGTTTTGAATTTGTACTGGATGTATCATTGCTTCAATTTCTATGATTAAAACTGTGATCTAATCATAAAAATTCTCAGAAAAATGGACTTTTCAAAAATTTCAAACATTAGAGCATAATTAGACGTCTTAACTGATATTATCCGTAAAATTGAGAAACATTAGAGTGTAATTCAAAAAATGACCAGACGCAAATATAGCTAAAATGAATAAATGGAGTGCTCTGACCAGCTCCAGGCAGGTTTGTCTTACCAAGAAACTGTGTCACGGAATGGGGCAAAACAATCCCTCCAATCCTTTTAGCTATAATTTTGTCTTGCTGTTTCTTAATAACACCCAAATTTTGTTCACATTTACACAGAATACCAATTAAGATGAAGATAAGAGAAAGGAAAGTTTCTTGCCTTATGTTTTATAGGTCAAATAATAGAATAATAATTTTCAATTTATCTTATAATTCAGCACTTTGTAACTTCAATTGGTACAAAAATCACATAAAACTGTACCATTCTTTGTTTAAAAACTTTATTTCTACATTTGTAACCTAACAGAAAATAAATTTGACACCTGGAAGAAACAAAATAAACTAAAACTGCAAAAGAATCGAATTTAAAACTGGGACAAAAATGAGTAAATCGAATTTATTTATTACCATAGTTAATTATTCTTGACATGGTCTAATTCAGTTTAAACTTTTGAGAGAGGGAAGAAATTCAATTGTTTCGATCACGACATTAACACTATTTTCACCAGGCAATTGTAAATATTGCTATTTTGTGATATTCTGACATTTCTCGGTACTTTTTTGTTTATGTTTGACTTTAAATTTCAAGACTAATAAGCTTGAAGCCTAAATCCAACTTAGAAACACAAGATGACATAATTAACACTATCTCCACCAGGAAAATGTAAATACATTTGTATTTGTGTTTTAACACTATATCTCTTATCACAATTCTTAATTCATAACCTCCAAAAACATTGTTAGAATAAATATCTATTCTTCAACCCAAAAACACCGTCATCATGCTGAGTTTTTTTGGTATTGTTCAATGTTCATTCACACTTGCATGCCAGAAAAAATAAGTTCTAAGAACAAGAGGAACGACTCTTTATTCCATTCACATTTTCAGTGCTAGAAAGAGTGAGTTTTGCTTGCATCATCACAGAGTGCTGCACATTCATGAGATTTAAATTTAAAATTTGATTTAAAACTCATTTCAATTCAAGGCAGAGGAGAAAGAAAATTTCTTTTTAAATTTTTTCATGTTTCTGCCCATCAGGCAGACTTAAAAAGACTGCCCATATGTGCAACACCCACACTCACGTAATTTCTTTTTATGTTTTGAGTTTTGGGTATCGAGTTCAATTCAAACTCAAAGGATGTTGATAATCATCACATAGAGATGTTAACAATAATAAAACACCACCCATATAAACGGCTTAAATATTTTTGAGCATCACATTTGCTTTTTGAGTATCAGAGAGACAAAAACAGTTATATGCATTAAAATGCAGCTGATACATTTCTTCTTGTTTCACCAAAAATTTTATAAACACAATTGCACAGAGAAAAGAGAGTTTGAATTTTACACAAATTCAATGTTAGTTTTTAGGCAGGAAATACTTTATAAACAGTAGCTAATGAATAGTGCTAGTGAAAGACACATAAAAACACACTCATCTAATCCCTCTTTTTCACACCAACAGCTAACACCTCTTTTCAATTCAGTACATGTGCTTTAAAATTTGATGTTCCTTCCTTCCTTTCTTTCTATTCTCCCAAAATACGATCTGGTACAATTTCAAACATGATGAGATGAGCCCAAACTTTTTTTTATCTTTTTTTTCCTGAAATAATCTGATCTGCTTTGTCACAAACTAACATAACACAACAGAGAGAATGGAATGGACATGACAAATTTTCTTCCTCCTTCTCATCATCATGCTTTTTTGGTGTTGTTAATAGAACATTTTCTGCAGCAGTGTATGCAGCAAGCAAGTAAGGCAAGGCAGAAGAGCTCAACTTTAACTTCAATGTAATTCCAAACAGAAACAGAGAATAAAAAGATGACTCAACAAACCAAAATGAGATTTGAGAAAGTAAAATACAGGCATAGAGCAGGAGGAAGTAGAGTACAATAAAGGCATCCATAGGTAGAAAGGAGAGACCATATTTGGCACATTATAAAAAGATCTTTTATGAGAGGAAATGGATATAGTATAAAAGGGAAAGAGGGTATGCACTAGGGATATAGAGCATGAAAGAGGGGACGTGAGTGTTAGTGGATAGGGCAAATGACTGGCTGACAGGGCAAATAGAAAGCAAATGCTTGAAAACAGGGATTTTAAGGAGTTTTGGGAAAATGGTTCAACCATTTCATTTTTTGTTTAAAAGTAATCCTTTCAGTCGAAGGATTAAAATTGCTTAAAAGGGAATTTTAAACCTTTACCAGAGGAGGTTCTTTGATTTATTTGAAACTTTTGGTGATTGACGTTTAACATTTTTTAATTTCTTTTAATTTATGAGTCATTTCATCACAGTCTTTTTACCAAATTCCTTAGAATAAAGAGTACACATGATCTATGAAAATCATACTGTTCATCTCTTTAATCAATATAAATATCTTAGTAATATGAGGCAAAACCAGTGTTGTAAAATTCCTGTGCCTTTCTCTTTTCATTTCCAAGACCAGAAAATATGCATTTCTGGTCAACCAAAGGGAGGTCCTCACTGCTTGCCAGTCAGCTGGGAGTTCCTTTTGCCTTGTGTTATGCATTTGAACCATATTGGTTTGAGTCAGAGTCATACATCACAGCCAAATACAGGATTTCAGAGATGGGCAACAAAATGTGCAAGGGAGTTTATGTCTGGATTTATATAATACCAAATCCAGAAATTGCACTCCTGAAAGTCCTTGCAGATTACACATTTTTAATTGCTTTATGATTTGAGATTGTATAAATAATTCAATGCATGATAAATATTTGTGTGTCATTCATATGAGATTTGAAAATCTATACATGCATGTAAATAAGGTTATTTCGCTCTATTAGATTTTTTAATCCCTCCCTCCCCCCACACACAATTCCAGCAAATACATACAAGGTGTGGCCATTTCTAGAAAATTTGACAAGAAAACAATGTTCACTTGAATGTTATAAAATTCTTTATGTGACCATCTTTGTGGGTTGTAAAATTGACCATGAAATATGATTCTAGATTTGCGCAATGAAAAAGACAGATTTTTCAAAATAAAGAATCCTGATTGATGATAGGAATCTGGACTTGAAATATTATAATTCTTGGACCACAATTCTTTACCTTTACAATAATGAGAAATTAAATATTAAAGGAGTTACTTACTTACATGATAACTTTTTAGCTACTAAATTTCTTATCAGTTATTGGCTAAGTCTAAATTTCAGATAAAACTTGTATTAAAGAGATTTACTATCATCACATAGGAATCATAATTTGTGTTCGAAAATAAGACTTTAGTAGTAAATTTAGACAAGAAAAATTTTGATAGTTGAATAAATAACATTTTTCGTAAATAAAATTGAAGCATATTTTTGAAAATGACTAATGAAACCATTGAAAACTGAATTTTATTAGTCAGACTTGGTCA
>JAOWAT010124776.1:0-10230 GCA_028571025.1 Longipedia americana
GATTCCTCAGAAACAGTAGGGCCCAATTCAATTGTGGACACAGGTTATGTCTGTATGCTCTAAATAGCATTAGAGCATTCAGATAAAGTCAAATCACATAACCTCCGTATCGTTCCATTGTCTTGTTCTGTGGGCCTACCTTCAACGAAGATGATATGCTTTGCATGGTGACGGACCTCCCTGTTCCATCTGCGTTGATGCAGCCTTCTCCCAAGTAGACCGAAATGGGAAACGCGTACCGGAGAGCGATAGCCGCGAAGAACATCTCGATGCAAATGAGGAAGTTCTGGTAGCCGGCCGCGATGGAACCAGCGCTCAAGTTGATCTTTTTGCCGTCCTCACCGTACATAGGAACAATATACCCCATACTTTCCATGATGGCCAACAACACTCCTGGAATAAGTAATGGAAGGCATTGGAACAAGTAAAAAATGCAACGCTTTTCCAACATTGATGCAAAAATGGATTAATTTTACTATTTATTGAAAAAGTAGCCTGTCTTCTCTAATAAATTGTCAAAAATTCAAAAAAATTATCGAAACATTTGCTCATTTTTTTAAAAACAGCAAAATTTTCTAAAAACATGCGAAATTTCGTTTTGATGAATTGGGTAAATATGTGTAAAAAAGGTCCTGGAATAATTGCTCTAAACCATTTTTGTGAAACTCTGCAAATAATGTACTTCCTCCATTTCAATTTAAATAGGGCGAATGGTGCGAGTGTTACATTTTTCCGGAATGATTTACTTCAATGATTACCCAAATCATTGAAGTAAGATTTTCCAAGAGAACGTAATACTCACATCGTTCGCCCAAAATAAAGAGAAATGGAGGAAGTATGTTATAATTATAGTTCATTCGAAGAGGAAGAGAAAGATTTTGCTCAGAAAGAAGGCATTGTAGATAATAAAATCCTGTTTTCAATTGTAAACTCACCTTGCCAAAATGACAAGAAGATAACTGATTTGATGGTGAAAAACTTTAGGACAGGATCGAAAGGTCTGAGAAGATCTTTGGTGGCGAAGTAGAAGAGAAATAGCGCGTAGAGAGATAGAGAGATGGAGATGTTGTAGATCAGGGTGATGTACAGATAACCTTCTTTTGGGCTGGAAAAAAAATATAAGAAAAAGAGAGGTTAGTTTCATTGAGATTATTTTATTGATTTAATGCGCCTCCTAAATATCGACACAACAATGGTGTTATCTCCAAAGACATTCAGGAGTGTAATCAATGTGTTTCCATTGCTTGCGATCCTGAAAGTCTTTGGAGACCACACAAATGGAAAATGTCTTTCCGACAAGAATATTGAATAATGTGATTCTAATTCTAAAGAGCGAATTGAATGAAAGTTTAAAGTATCAAATGAATTTAAATGCATCAAAGGAGCTATCAAAGTTCATCGAACAATACAATTTTCGCAAACAATAAGTTTGATAGTCTGTAAAATACAAATGTAACTCTGAAATTCAATGACAAGTATTCCGGAATAAAAAATGTCAAATTAATAAAAAGCCTGAGCCAAGATACTACAGTTTCACATTGTTTTATCCTTCTCCATGAAAATACGTGAGGTTTTCACTTTCAGTATTACTATATTTCTGCGGAGTTTCTCAAATTTTTCGCTAAGTTTTCGGAAATTTCTGTGAAAAAGCCTGCTTTTATTGTTCTCAATGTCTAATCATAATGCCTGATTCCTTGCGAGTGTGACCCAGCCGAAGTCACTACTTACTTCCAATTGCCATCATGGTAGTATTCATAACTCTGCAGCCAAATGGTAATAAATGCCATAATGGGTTTGACAACGCAGAACTGTAGCGTTGCCTGCTTACAGAACCTGAGGAACCCGATGTTGTAAGAGTGTCCCACCAGACAGCAAGTGCCGTAGATGCAACTGGACTTGATGGGCTTGCCTCGGATCTCGGACATGATGTTGCCCTCGCCGCCAAGGTATTCGTAGCACAGGGCCAAGAAGTTGTAGATGACGAAAGCTGGAACAGAAAGGAAGTAGCTGAATAACAGGAATGTCCGTGAAAAAGTCCAGAAACAGTCATGAATCTGGGAGCCTATTTTTGAGGAATATTTAGACCTATATTTTCAGCAAGATAATTGTATTGTATTGTATTTATCCCTTTTAAAAAGCAGCCGAACATTAACAGGAAAAACATTTATAATAAAAACACTTAATACACACAAATCATAATTAATGAAAAAACCTGCTTGATGTTAATTTGTAAAGCCACTTGTTCAAATGGGCTTTCGGCAAAAACCAGGGAGGATTGATTATTAATGTTGTATTTTACATTAACATTTCTAAATCGTAACATCTGAACCCTTATCTGCTATTTTGGGTGTTTTGACCTTCATAAGATTCTAATTAGTATGAAACAATCACAAACTCGAAAACTGGTCTGACTTATCAAACAACTAGGAAATATTTTCATGTGCATCAAATGATTTACAGAAATTCCATTTCAACATATTCAAAATTCTCTAAATTATCTATTTCGTCCATAAAACGTTCTATGTGGTTGTGTGATTCCTATCTATTTGAATGACATTTTACTTTAATTTACGACGGATTTAGTGACAACAATTATGTTTACTGACATTTTTGATGGGGTCAAATTTGTCACTAAATCAGTCGATTCATTAGGGCATTCAGATAAAGCCGAATCACTCAACCTTCGCAATGGTCCGTTTGTCTTCCTACCTTCATAACAATCTCTGACTGCGTTGAAATAAACATAATAATAATCGTTTCTGAAGAACAGCAAACTTAACCAGGATTCAAAAGCGTAAATGGGCACAATAAACAGGATTCGAACGATCCACCTTTGCTCGGCAGGATTTGTGTACCATCGCAAATATTGATAGATCTGGAACAAGAAGAATTGGAGATATAATATTTAGATTAATTTCATTGTAGCTGAAAAAATATTTCGTTACTCATTTTGTTTCCAATGTACGTAATGTCAAATCATTCTTTATTCATTATCGTTCTCATTAAAATTAAATTAAGAGGCAATATTTCAAGACAAAACTTTAAGATTGCTAATGATATGTTGATTTGAACTTCGTAGAATGAAGAAAACTCATATTACGATTAAGAAGTTTGAAAAAGTAGTACATTTCCTACTTCAACTGGAAATATTCCATTGAAAATTTCAACATTTTTGCAGGTTCCCATTCAACAGTGTCTTTAAAAATTGTGTATTTTCAAACTTTTCATACTCTCAAAAGTTCAAAACAAAATTACACGACCAGCTAGTTTGGATAGAGTTCATTCTAAGAAACTACAATGAGGATAATAATAAAATCCTCGGAATGGTAGGGAGGTACACTCTATATTTATAAGCATAGTGTAAAATCGACCAGCCTCAAATATGCTTATTTTTCTAGCGATTTGAGGCTCAAATATATTCTTATATGCTTATTTTTTAGGAGCCAATGCTCACATGTAGTAGTGACATTAACCAGTTTTAGAAGATATTGAGTCATTGAAAGGATGCATTCCCTAAACCACACAATATGGAAATTTTATGCAATTTATTGTCAAATTTAAGACTAAAGGGCTGATTTAAAGTAGCAAAAATTTTCAAAATGAGCCTCAGGCTTATGCTTAGGATATGCTTATTTTTTCAAAGATATGATGCTGGTATGCTTATCAACTGTATGCTTATAAAAAATAAAGAGTGTATTTCGACATATTTTATTCTTGAATCAAGATTCCCTTTAACAGAACTGAAAGGGACAAAAAACAAGCCCAGATATGTGCTGTACTCATGGTGAAAACAGGTGAATTATATGACTTAAATTTCTCTAAAAAGCTTTGATTCTCCACTGATTTCAATTTCAAAATTCAAATAAAAAGTAAGATTAATTTAGAAAATATGAAATTTATAAAAGATTATGAAATTGATAAAATTTATAAAAATTTACTATGTAGTATAAGATTTAAAAAATTAATATGATAGAATTTATGAAAATTTAAGATACACATCAAAAATTTTGATTTTAGTAAAAAAGTAATACTTTTAAGACCTATTAGCCACAAGATCGGTCTGTAAAGTGTCTCTATTAATTCCAAGATATCTTCGATCACGGTAAGTATATTTTACCATAAAAAAGAGTATATGTATTTTTGAAAGAACATCCAAATTTTGACTGAGCTTCAGACTCTATTTTTTGAGAGTTTTTGCGTTAAGGGAGTTGTTCAAAATTTTACAAAATGTTTACACTCTTTTTTATAAGCATCAACCTGACAGATTTTAAGTTACAGGATGCTTAACTTTTCGGATTTTTAAGTTAGAAATGATGCTAATCGGATGCTTAATTTTTAGGGGTCATAGACATGGATGCTAAATTTTCTGGAAACTTTAGACGTGGATGCTTAAATTTTCCGGCATGTAGAACGCGTGAACTCTTCCTTTTATTGTATATCTTGTCAAAATGATGCTTATTTTTCAGCCATTTCAAGTTAGAATGCTTTTTTGGGCGATTTTAAGCTTGGATGCTTAATTTTGACACAATTTGATGCTTAAACGTTTAAAATTTTCTCACTTGCAAAGCGTATGAAAATTTTTGGGAATTTTGGCTGAAATGCTCATAAAAAGTAGCTTTCAAAAGTGCAAATTTTAAGTTAAGGTGGATGCTTAAATAATGCTAAATATTTGGCAAATCTTAAGTTAGGATGCTTATAAAATTAATGCTTATAAAAAATGAGTGTAGTAGCAATTTTCGGGGAGGAGGAGGAGGGAAAAAAGTCTTTTTGCAACATAATGCGTTCATCAGTTGCTTAACGGAAGCACAGAAACAACCGTTATATGATAATCTTCAATAAATTGCACTTTGTTTCATGTAATGACATTTGCATAAGACCTGCATTCAGTATTTGGGTCACTTTGGTAGCGTAGCCACCATCAATTCATTCTCTTTACGTGAGTTTCAATTTTCAAGAATTTTTCCTAATTTTGATCATGGTTTTCAAAACTTCCGCAGGTTGTGCACGGCTTTTGTGCTTGTTTCTTTATAAGAATAAATTTTATAAGAATATGAAGCTCAAATTTTAGAAAATTATTTCCACTCTTTTCTTTTTATAAGCATAAACTTTATAAGTATATGAGCCTCAGATTTCAGGAAAAATAAGCATATCCTAAGCATAATGCTTAGGCTCAATTTGAAAATTTTTGCTACTTTCACAGGCTTTTTCTTCCTAACATTTGATTAAAACCCGTAAAATTTTTGGCTCGCGGTAAAGCCCGTTACCTTTCCATTTGGCCTGTTTTAGCATTCGCGTTGTTTCAGCAACTTTGCAAAAATGAGCAAAAACCGATTAATCCCCCTACTACATATATGTAGTCTTAAAAAATAAGCATATGCTAAGCATATTTTGAGCCTCAAATGGCCAAAAGATAAGCATACACTAATTTTTTTATAAGCATAGTGTAAATCGGCCAGCCTCAGATATGCTTATTATTTTGGTGATTTGAGGCTCAAAATATGCTTAGCATATGCTTATTTTTGGGACTCGGTGCTTATGTAGTAGTGGGATTAACCGGTTTTTGCAGAGTCGCCAAAATAACGCGAATACAAAACAGGCAAAATAGAAAGGCTACTCGCGGCGAAAGCCGCGCGCCGAAAATTTTACGGGTTTTTATCAAATATTATGAAGAAAAAGCCTCTGAAAGTAGTAAAAATTTTCAAATGAGCCTCAGCATTATGCTTAGCATATGCTTATTTTTCCGGAAATCTGAGGCTCGTATGCTTATAAAGTTTATGCTTACTGAAAAAAAGAGTGTATCTACTACCTTACCTATTTACGATTATTGTTTTGATCAAAACCCATCATTCATGATTTCGTGTTTCCTTTGCTTTCTTTTTAGAACACGTTGCCATGAGTAGGGACACAAAGACTAACTCATTGATGATGAATCATTCATAGATGGAGTGAAACAGGAAATTTTTCATTAATTAGTTATTCCTGGTGGCCCTACTCAAGGAAACGCTATCTATAAAACTATTAAATGTCTCAAGGGTTTCTTCTGTTTTAACAAGCTGAATTCTCTTTCACAAACTCATTGAAACTCTTTTTATTAGTTTTATTATCACTACTATGATCATGAGTCAAAATGGGACCTCTTAAAATTAATGATTAATATGGAGCCGTATTTGATTCTATTAGATTAGATGCACTCATTTATAAATATATTTGATTAGGGGAAAAGGTCCCTCCAATAAAGATTTTGCACTGGATGTTAATAAATATGGTGTTTATTCACATAGAAATTAATTTCAGTAACATTCTATTACTTTCATTAGTCATCAAAATTGTTCATTTTACAGAGGTTTATTTTATAGTGGTTCATTTTACACCTCGTGGTCATTTCACCCCAATCCACAGTATACCAATAATTATTGTACAATGCAGGCTTTTTTCACGTCACTAGGCTTATCAAAACAACAAGAAATTTTGTAATTTTGGTTTTTTGCAGTTTTTATCGAGTTTCTTAAATTTTCAGATTGAGTTTCATAAATTTTTCTGAGTTTTTAAACAATTTCCTTGAGTTTTTTGAAAGAATTATTGATTTTCACAAAATTTTGATTACTTTCATATAAAAACACAATTTTACATGTGAAAAATAGTAAAAAATCACTGATTTTTATCAAATTTACTCAAAAACTGTGCAAAATTATAATGAAATGGTCAATTATTGGAAGATTTGAAGTTGCGTGAAATGAGGCTACAGGTAGAAATCTAGTATTTTTTACTTTTAAGATTTTTTAATATTTGGGATTAAAATACCAACTATTCCTTATTTGTATGATGTTTGGATCTTCGAAGTATATTCTTTATTCTTAAATATCAATAATCAATTATCAATTTCAACTCTGGTTAGAGTTCTCATCAGATTGCAAATATTTAAGATTTTTTATTGAGTTTCCGAAAATTTTTGCACTGAGCTTCCAAATTGTTCAGTAAAAAAAGCCTGCTACTCTTAGAATAATTTCCTATTGAAGATGAATTATGATTTTCATCAAAAGCAAACTATCTTAGGTGGAGTCTGCAGTAAAAACTGTATTTCTCTGTCCCGTTGAACTTGGCCAAATAGAAATACATTTGAGTATCCTCAGCTTTATTTTTGTAATTTGCCAAATTAACTTTTTCAGCCCATGCAGGTTTCAGATTCTTTGACTTTTGAGAAAAATTCCTTGCATAAGACATGATGTCTTATGCAAGATCAAAAATAGTTAACATTTATTATAACAACTCATTTTCATATTATTAACCATAAGTTTTTGCATGATCAAAGTCATAATATTTCTTCCCATCTCTTGGCAAAACGCCAATGAAGAAACATTTCTAGTATCGGTGCGAAAGGGTTAAAGACGGCCATCAGTGATTTTATATGCAAAGACAAAAAATTGACGACGGACCACACCATAATTCTCAGCTTGGGGTCTATTTCATTTTCGTGCAAAAAATTTCTTTCTATTTTTGTCTTTTGCTATCTTTTTTTAGTTAAAGCTCTAGATCTTATTTATTCAACCTTGGTGTCAAATTTCCTTGATAGATCATTCAATGCCAACCAATAGAAAAGAGAGCTTAGTTTTTATTGTGGATAATCCAGGCTTTTTTACCAAAATTTTCGAAAAAATCTTAGTCAAAATCGATGAAAAACTCAATATTTTCAAAAAATTTCGCAAAAATTCAGAAACTTTTAAAAAACTCAGCTCCTAAAATACGGTTATGTAGTAAGACTTGTAAAAAAATAACGAAATTTATCAAAGACTCCGCTCCAAAAACCGCAAAGACTCAAAACTTTAATAATTAATCATTTTGACAATTTCTATAAAGTCGGCAAAAAAGCCTGAAATGATAACTCTTCTGTTTTATTACAAAGTTTTCATTATTATGGTAAAATGAAAAAGTCTTTTGCTTTTCATTCACAGAATTACTTTGAAGCAATAATAATTTTGTTGCAAAAGTTGTGCATGATAATAACTGCACTTTTCTAATAAAAGAAAAATATCTATTTCAACCACTGTCAACAGGTGCATTACCTTCATCAAGTGATTTTTGAAATTATCAGTTGTTTAGTTTTTACTCATTCAGGAAAATAATTTTTACTCTCTCTTGAAATACATATGCAGTATTTTTGTAACAGTGTAATTAACAAAAGCCTTTATTTTCAGCTTTTCTTCTCATTTTTACAAGGCAAAGCCTGGTCTTAGAATGACTTTTCTTCTTCTCCTCCTCCTCCTCCTCTTCCGTAAAACCAAGTTCTAAAAATCGTTCATACTTAATCAAATTTTATGTATCCTCTTAAAACGTTCAAGAACAGTGTCTTTTAACATCTTTACATGTTTTCTGAATTTTCTAAATAAGTTTCAAAATTTTTGCAAGTCTTGGTGCCAAAACTTACTACAGTCACTTCACCTTTTAACGATACTTTTGGGAGGCAACCAAAATGTTTTAAATGGTGAAAATGTCGTTAAATAGTTAACTTTAAGTAATGATTCTATGATTTGGGAAACACGAAATGTCGTTAAATAGTGAAATGACGTTAAAAGTTGGAAATGTCCTAACTTCCTTCAAAATTTGACCAATCTTAACCAAATCTTCAAAAATTGTTAATGAATTGAAAAACTAGCTTTAAAAAAATTTTGTCAAGATTTTGTCAATTTCTTCAAAACTTGTCCTTTTTTACAAAATCTTCACAAATAAATCAAGATATTGGATGTGTTGTGTGTCATACTGTGTCAAGTTTTGTCTTTTGGTCAAATCGTGTCTCATTTATCTAGATCAGGCTTTTTTAACAGTTTTTAGACTGCTTAAATATCTAAAAATTTCATATTTTTGAGTTTTCACGTTTTTGAAGCTGAGTTTTTGGAAAATTTGGCTGAGTTTTTCAAAAATTTGGCTGAGTTTTAAAAAATTAGCTGAGTTTTTTGAAAATTTGACCTAAATTTGCCAAAATTTGGATATTTTTCATGATTTTTTTGAAAAATTTGTTACATAAAGTCAAGATTTTGCATTTGGGTAATTTTGAAGTCTAAAAATTTGTTTTTTTTTAGTTTTTCAATTTTTGCTTAGTTTTTTGAAAAATTTCGCTGAGTTTTTGGAAAATTTTTGTTAAAAAACCCTGTAGATCCTTCACCTGGTCCAGGCCGTCCTTGTTAAAGGAATATCACATTCAAAACAAAAAGTGTTTCAGATATGAAGGAGGGTGACTAATATTTGCCATTTTTATTACAGTGTAATTTGAAAAGTCACAACGTTCAGTATGTAATTGTTTTCAATTTGATAAAAGATTTCTTTTCTCAAAACAAAATAATATTTCAAATATGAAAGAAAGTGTCTGATATTTTTACAAGGCCTTTTATTTTAGAAAGACCGCAAAAATAAATGCATGTGAATGACTGAAATAAAAATCATTTTCTTTTGTCCAAAACTTGGAGAACACTGTCTGTCTTCTTTCTCTTCATCTCACATGTTATTGATAAGGCGTTATATTTTTGAAATTCCTCACTTTTGCCAATTCCTATTTATTACAGATATTTCCATTTATGGAGATTTTGATTTGAAAGAGATTGTTTTAGACATGAAATGTGCACTGTTATAAAAACTGGACTGCAAACACAATTTTACTAAAATGGTGTAGAAGCTAAAAATTAAAAAAACTGTAAATCTAAGACGTTTATCTTATGGTTAGAAACGTTTCTAAGTGTCAAAAAAATGTAATTGTATGGAACGTCAATAAGAGTTCCATAAAAGCTTTTTCACTTTTTAAGATTAATCTCAAATTCCTATTGTAAATCAATATTCCAGTAAGAGCAATTAATTATTTCTCTAGCTTTACTGAAATGAATGACTATTTACCTCTCTATTCCATGTATCTTTTACTTCAAATTTTAAGGATGTTTCTTGCATACAGAATGCAGATAAATGTATTTAACTCTAATCAAAATCAAAATGACTGCGTTACTTCATTGTATCAAATCTCATATAGACCACATTCCAAAGCTTTAACAAGAATTACATCTTAGTATACCATTTCATTTTTATACAGCATTTTTCTTTTTTAAGCTGGTATTCATATAGTTCGGTTTTGCGGAATTTTGTTTGATATCATAATAAGGTGTAACCATATGAGTAAGACCTGTCACATCTTCATATTTTAGATCAAATTTTATTCGGTCCCTGTTTAAACTAATCTTATATGTTCAAAAA
>JAOWAT010124887.1:0-10227 GCA_028571025.1 Longipedia americana
ATAAAATCAAAATGTTATTAATAAAATATGCACAGAAAGCCCTTTTGGGGGACGTTGAAAGGCATCATTCCATATAGGATTTAGAGTCAGCTTTATATGAGTTGTGATGTCACAAACTGGAAAACCAAAGTTATGAAACGCCTTTTGAAGTAAACAAGCCCAGATGTGTGCTTAATCCTCAACGTAAAGATATTCATTAGAATTTAAACAATTAGATTCCTTTTGTTCCCAATTTATTAATGGCAATTTCACTTTCAGTCATTTAACACCATTTTTAATTCAACAAAAAAATTTTCCAAATTTTACAATTTTTCCAAATCTGTCAAAATTCAACTTCAATCTTGTTCAGTTCAATTCAACAAAGAAATGTTCTAAAATTTCCAATTTTTCCAAATCTGTCAAAATTCAAGTTCAATCTTGTTCAGGTCATTTCAATTCAACAAAGAATTTTTCCAAATTTTCCAATTTTTCCAAATCCGTCAAAATTCACGTTCAATCTTGTTCAGTTCAATTCAATTCAACAAAGAAATTTTCCAAATTTTCCAATTTTTCCAAATCTGTCAAAATTCAATTTCAATCTTGTTCAGTTCAAAGATATTACACCATATTTAATTCCTGATTAATCAAGATTGCCTTTTAACAGATCCAAATGACCAAAAGGAAGACAAACAAAAAACAAAAAACAAGAAACAAGAAACAAAAGCCATCTGTAGATCCTCAACGGAGTTTCACTCCCATTGAGGATAAAAATTACAAGATACATTGAAATAAATTACAGTCTGGATCTTCAATTTTTTATGAACCTCGCTTTATTAGTTCAATTTTGTGGCATATTCTTGCAAGAGAACTTTCAAAACCCCCATTTTATGGAGTGCCGACTTTTTGTCAGACTGTCCCGAGTTTGGTCAGACCACCGTAAGGATTTCTTGAAATTAAAGGCAGACGGGCGTGAAATTTTTTATGTGCTAATTACTTGTAAAAAGTAGTTAAATTACTTCTAGTAAGCTCTGTTCTTATTAAAATTTAATTTTTACTTCAAAAATTGATGCATTTCTGTTTCTAAAATAATGGTGGGTGCACCATTAATTTAATTTTTTGCATGTAGAAGAGGAAGTGTTGCTGCAGAGTGAGATCAACATTTTCCGTGAAACTGAATCCTTCCTCTAATTCATAACAAAATTCAAAAATAAATGTGCACCCAGGTGTTATTTTTTAAGTTGATTTTTGGTAATTTTTTCAAAAAAAAGGTGATCAAAAACATTTCAAGGCTTCCTAGAGATCATTTTTGTGCTTTTTACACAAAATTAGCAAATAAAAAATTTCACGCCTGTCTGCCTTTAAAGTCCAGGACTTTAAATCCCCAAAATTCGGAATGAGCAACACAGTCTTAGCTTCGTGAATGATTTCGATAATATTTTTGATGTAATATAATATCTCTTTTAGATTCAGTTGCAAGGTTTTGTTGAGAATATTCGGGATAAACTAGCAGAAAACATTCATGAAATGTGGGCAATGACCAAAATAGAAAATGGGTGGATTTATGGAGATAGAAGAGATGATAATATGATGTACCATCCTTGTTTAACCCAATTTCAAAATTTGCCACCAGCAGAAAAGAGATATAATGTTCAATTAGCTCTCCAGACACTCAGGTAAAGAGCATTTTAATGCCATTTCCTTCCTAATATGAATTTTACGAAAACCCGTAAAAGTTTCTAGTCCTTACCCTAATTATTTTAGAGTAATCAGATCATAATTTAATTGTGAGTGAATTCTCCATTTTAGAACTATAATGGCACTAGGTTATAATATAACTATGGACAAGCCACCAGCGAGAATCAGATCAATGAGATTACCAAATGACCCATACCTTCAATCAAATGGTTACAAACCAGCTCCATTGGATTTAAGTGCCATTGACTTGTCTCCCAAAATGGAAGAATTGGTTGATCAATTGGCTGAAAACACTCACAATGTCTGGGCAAGAGAAAGAATCTCTCAAGGATGGACCTATGGCTTAAATGAGGATCCTGAGAACAAGAGAAGTCCACATTTGGTTCATTATAACTTTGTTGATGAAGCAATCAAAATAGCAAATAGAAACACAGCAAGTGAAACGGTTCGGACACTCTTAGTTTATGGATATATTCTCGACCCTCCATCTGGTGATCAGCAAGAAGCTGAAGATACTCTTATTGGAAAAGCACCAAATCTCAGGACATACAGAGTTGAAAAGACTTACGCTGTTAGTACAGGGAAATGGTACTATGAAGTTGAAGTCCTATCAGCTGGAGAGATGAAATTGGGTTGGCAGTGCAGCAGTGCTCTTCCTGGAGAGGTTGTAGGTGGAGATGACTTGTCTTGGTCATATGATGGACATCATGAAGAGAAAATGCATTCAGGCTGTGTAGATACATTCGGAAAAGCATGGCAAATTGGAGACGTTGTTGGAGTCTTCCTTGATCTTACTGATCATACCATCAGTAAGTAGAATTAAAAGAAAAAATGAGGCACGGTATCGGAAAAGGAAAATAACTAGGAAATTTTACAATTTTGAAGCACAACAGGAATCAAAGGAGCCATTTTTAAACTTTTCAGAACTGAAAACCATATTGCACTATCTCTTTCCATTGTGACGCAATTTACATTTTTGTGTACTCTTTACCCTGAAATTCATATAATAAAATCAAAACTCATAAATTTTAACACGTTTTTCTGAAAATTTCGCGAAATCTTTTATTTGCCTTTTCCGATACCTTGACAAAAATATTTTTTGGTGTTCTTAATGAAAGTTCATTTTCTCATCTTGCCCGTAGGCTTCTCTTTGAATGGTGAACTACTGGTTGATCCCACAGCAGGGGATGCCGCTTTTAGTGAAATTTCTGGTGAGGATTATGTTCCAGCTTTTACAATGGGTGTTGGCCAAAGATGCAAACTGAACTTTGGACATGATGTAAACACACTTAAATTCTTCACAACTTGTGGTTTGCAAGAAGGATATGAGCCATTCTGTGTGTAAGTTTATATTAAATTTGTTCCTTTTGGACTGAGAGGATATAGTAATAATATTGAGGAGATTAGTTCAGGTACATTCCAACTTTTATTTTCTTGAGAATTAGATGTTACATTGTTCAATGTATCTGATTATCTCAGATTATGACTTTTCGCATAATCTCTACATTTAGTTTTTGAATCATGACATTGTGATATTTTTCCTTTTTAGTAACATGACTCGATCTGTAACCTTTTGGTACACTAAGAAGCTCCCTATGTTTGAGAACAATGAGGACTCTGACCTTACAAAAATTGACGTGACTCGTCTCCCAGCTGGGGCTGACAATCCACCATCTTTGAAAATCAGTCACAATACCTATGAACAAGAAGAAAAGGCAGATTGGGAGTTTCTCAGATTGTCATTACCTGTGTCTTGCAATGATAGGTTTATTACGTAAGTGCATTTGCAATTTTCATGCAGATGATTGTATCAGTTAGGTTGCATGTCATACGCTGATCTCTTTTTAGTGAACAAGAAAAAGCTCGTCGTTGGCATGACTTTCAGATGAGAACAAGAGGCAGAGGTGGACCACAGAGGCCCGCCCCGAGAGGAAAACAAGCCATTGCAAGGAATCAGATGGATGAAACAAGGAAACAGTCAGCAAGGTCAGATGCAATTACACACACCGTTTTTAGGGTACAATTTGGCCATTGCAAACTATTTGAATGGGTATTCCTGGTGTTCAAAAGTGAACTCTCTGAACGACTTTTGGTCCAGAGCGATAGGGGCAATTTGGGGCCTACTTTTTGGTACCTGTCAATGTATCTTGATACCAAAGACTTAAATTCGGCCCATCAGCATTGGGAATTGAATATTTTTGAAGAAATGAAGGATTTTCTCAATTTTTAGGCTAATTTGAGAATACATTGAAAATTGAGAAAATCCTTCATTTTCCCGAAAAATATTCAATTCCATGGGCTTATGGGCCGTATTTAAGCTTTTGGTAACAAGATACATTGAAAGGTACCAAAAATAAGGCCCCAAAATGCCCATAGTGCTCTGGACCAAAAGTCGTTCAGAAATCCCTTAAAATGGCCTATTTGGTCGTCAGAGATACCCGTACAATAAGCAAAATTCATTATGAAGTCAAAAAATCGAGTTTTGAGTAGTTTTTGATGAGCCTTTTACTACATAAGTCATCTGGCTCCACTGATATATAACTTTAACCCCATTGAGATAAGAGCCCATTTTATTAAGTAAACTTTGAAGGCTTGTCGCATGGTCCTTACATAACAT
This sequence comes from Longipedia americana, assembly GCA_028571025.1. Taxonomy (NCBI): domain Eukaryota; kingdom Metazoa; phylum Arthropoda; class Copepoda; order Polyarthra; family Longipediidae; genus Longipedia; species Longipedia americana. The sequence continues at coordinate 4,292 of JAOWAT010124887.1, forward strand.
GACATTGAAAATATAAGAGCAGATTTGGAATCGGGGCAAAAAAATGTTTAAAAAGAGCCGTTAGCCAGAATTTTAGAACATTTTATGAAACGGCCTAATTCTATGTCTAATATTCTAGGAATACGGGTCTCAAATTTCTTTCGGGTATGGTGTGGGGCATAAAGAGTCTATATATTTGATTAATGCCAGTGCAATTTTCTAAAAAAAAATCATTAATAACTTTATTTTGAAAACAAATTATTATCAAATGACCTTTCAGGTGCCCAACGGACTTTTGAAATTATTCAATTTTTATGATTTTGGAAGCTTTTAATGTTATTGATAATTGCACTAATATTTTACAGATGGGCATTTTCGATATTAAAAAATAAAATAAAATGTCAGTTTCTGAAAATTCCATTAGGATGCCACATTTATTCTTTTAAAAAATATCTCATTTGAATTGACCCAATAAGGATAGCAGTGTTTAGTTAAAGAAAAGTAAATTAGTTCTCTGTCTTCTTTTAACATTAGTCCTTTAGTCGATTAAAGTCACCTTTTGACACCAAAGACTCAGGCTAAACAAATAAGTAATTTCAACTTTTTAAAGTTTTCCTCATTTTTTAAGACTGTTGAAAAAGTTACTTACTCAAACGGAAAGTGTAACTAACGATCAAAGTTAATTTTGCGCAAAAGACAAAATTGGTGTTAGTAAGGATGTAAAACAAGCCGAAGGGTCTTGGATTTTCCAAACAAGGCCTAAATTCTCTTCTATGTACCAAAAGATCATTCTGTAATTAAATATAATTTTATTTTTTGGTTTCTTGGGTTCACGAAAGAACCCTCCTCTTATGTAATAAAATGGCCCAAACAGTACAAATTGTTTCTATAGACGACGTTGCTTTCGTGAACCCGTTTTGGCAAAAAATGAAATTCCATTTAATTACGAGGTGATCTTTTGGCATACGAAAATTAACTAGGAGGGTTGGGGGTTGAATTTGAGAACGTCGATTTTTCATTGTAGTGTTTTTTATCTCCCTACATTACTAGTGCATTTGTCAAATTAGAAATTAAAGCGATCATGTTTCTAACTGAACTATTTCTCATCCTTAGTCATAATTTCTTTTTGAAATAAAACACCTTTCCCTTACTTCTTTTGCATTACAACTCCAATATGAAGCATTTTATCAATATCAAAATAGATCAAAATCTCGATGCAATTTAATGATTTGTTTTTATTGGCCACGTTGATTGTTTAAAAATCTGATTTTACTGGTTTGAGAGCTAACGCTACACCATTTACATGAATTTAAGGTACACTTGTACAATGCTCGTTGATAATCTGTAAAAATGAAAAGATTTTTATGCATTTATACATATTTGTTTGGAAAATTTGAAATACACTTTATTTTTTATAAGCATAGTGTGAAATCAGCCAGCCTCAAATATGCATATTTTTCTGGTGGTTTGAGGTTCAAAATATGCTTAGCATATGCTTATATTTGTGAGCCAATAATGTTCACACGTAGTAGTAGGATTAACGAGTTCTTAATATGAGCCTCAGGTTAATGCTTAGCATATGCTTATTTTCTGAAAAATCTGAGGCTGATATGCTTATAAACTGTATGCTTATAAAAAATAAAGTGTAATTAGCATTTCAGGCTTTTTTCACCGATCTTTAGAATACCTCAAAATCTAAAAATTTCGTATTTCTCAGTTTTCGCGTTTTTAGAGCTGCTCAGTTTTTGAAAAAGGAAATTCTCAGTTTTTAAAAAATTTGATTAATTTTTGAACAATTTCGTTGATATTTTACAAATATTGGACAATTTAATGGAGTTATAGATAGTGTCATTTTTGCACTAAAAAAGGTCAAATTCATCAATTTTGTGTATAAAATGTCAGGAAAAGCGCTGTTTATACCGAGCTTTCACACAATTCTGAATCAAGGCTACATCTAAAAATTTCAGCTCATTTTTTGAAAAATTCAGTGAAAAAAAGCCTGCATTTAGTTTACGGACCAGGAAGTTACATGGCAATATTTTTTTTCGGCTGTGAAATTTTATTTTAAATCTAAAAAACTCTAGATGAAAGGGTTACCCCTTGTTGGATACAACAACCCGGGTTGTTGTATCCATTTCTGCTAACTATAGTGAAGTTCATCTAGTCATGACAAAACTTGTGTTTTTCATTTTTCTGGAAAATTATGCTTTCAAATATAAAATTAACAATAAATTCTTCAATCATATACCACTATTTGCCCCGGTAAGCTTTTGGGGTAATATTCAACAAAAATTTAAATCTCCATATCATATACAGTGTACACTCTTTTTTATAAGCATAGGGTTAATATTGAGGTAAGGCTTTGATATGTTTATTTTTTGGAGGAAAAAAGGGTTCGAATTATGCTTAGCATATGCTTATTTTTCAGGGGATAAAATATACGTGTTTAGCAAATAGTATCACAAAAGAGTGATTTTCTCAGGTTACTTCCGCGAAATACATGAAAAATTTGTCACTCAAAGGCAGAAAACCATAAGAAAGTATACGCGGCAAAAGCCACGCGCAAAAATTTTACGAAATGCTTGGTTAAAACCACTATTTCAGTAAGCAAAAAATTTCCAAAAAAGCCTTCAAAATATGCTTAGATTATGTTTATTTTTCTGAAAAACCAAAGGCTTTATGCTTAATAAAGTGTATGCTTGTAAAAAAGAGTGTGATTCATACAGAGCGATAGGGAATGGGGGCAGGCTAAAATCAAAACTTTTACTACATACAAGGTTCTGAAATTTGGTATGGTAATATCAGTCCCCCCCCCCCCATGAGCTTTTGGGGTCAATCTGAGACATTGTTTTTTCGCCTCAATGGAATTGACAATAAAACAATTAAAATGTGAACACCAGGATCTGTTGTATTTACATTTTGATTGTTTTGTTGACATTCCATTGAAGCGAAAAAATGTCTGATTGACTCCAAAAACATATGGGGGTTGACAATGATGCGGAAAGTTTCCTTACCAAATTTTAGAACTTGGTATGTAGTAAAAGTTTCGATTTTAGCCTGCCCCCATTCCCTGTCGCTCTTTATGTAAAACACATTGAAATATTTAAAAAAGGAGGAGCCTAGCGATGGTTTGTTTCTATTTTTTCAATGCATTTTATATGGTGATTTAAATTTTTGTTATTTTGCCCCAAAAGCTTTTGTATTTGAAAGCATAATTTACCAGAGAAAATGAAACGAGTTTTGTCACGACTTGATGAAGGACACTTTACCTTGAAGTAAAGCCATCCACATTATTGTCTGTTGTGTCAACTTCAATTGGACGGAGTAGCAATAATATCTTCCGAAATAAGTTCCTCTAATAATGCAATTCATTTCTCTCTGTCTTCCAGATTTAGAAATTTCCGTGTAGTTAACGTGCTTGGTACGTGCATCCTGCCGTTTGCCATCAAAATCACCCAGTTTTCTCAGGCGCACCGTGAGAGCGCCAGTTACGAGCCCGAGCTTCATCCGGGCGTCACCTACAAACTGAAAGAGCCTAAGGCCACGTTGAAGATCTTTTCGACGGGCAGCATAACCGTCACGGCCCGGAGCGTGGCCATCGTCCAAACGGCCATAGAGCACATTTACCCGCTAGTGCACGAATTCAGAAAGGTAAAGACTAAAACCGATATTGAAAAGCCTATTCCACAAGTAGAAGCTTCCTCTTCGTCAAAAGGTGGCGCCTCTGCGGCGGGGAAAAAGAGAAAACGGCGTCCCAATGGAACGTATCACGGCTTTTCACCGGCGTTTAGGAAAAAGAAAGTTTACGATGTGGAAGAAGATGTTGATGGTGATCTGGAAGAATTCGGTGATGGAGGGAATGAGGACGATTATGAGGATAGTGATGATGAGTGATTGGAACACTGAACTCAAATTAACTAATTAATTAAGAAAATTAAAAGTTTTCTCTAAAAAGAAAGAGAAGTCTCGTTTTAATGCAACCTTTGGTGAAGATATTCTATGTACCTATTGCAGCTTCTCAAAAAAGCAGAAACACTAAACTAAGGAAAGGTTTTTGTGGACTAAATAAGATAAAAGCACGTAATGGCTCCTTTTAGTGAACATTAGAACAGTAAAGTTTCCTGTAGAAATGGTTTTGCAAGAATTTGTTGACCATACCAGGCTAGACGCCATGAATAATGTCTTTCTTGAGAAACTCGAAGATTCTTAATCTTCGTAAATACATGTTTTGAAATTTTACAATTTTGAGGACCAAATTCATTGTAATTCAAAGATGCAAAAAAATTTTATAAATGTTTTAAAACAGCCTGTAATGACTTTATTGATAAGAGATAAAGCAAGATGAAATTAAACATGCTTTAATTGTTTTTTTTATATATTTGTAACAACTTGAAGAAACCTTCTAACAACTCCATAATTACACGAATCAAACTAGTTTGCAAGTGACACGGTGTTGCATTAACACGAGATTTCTCTTTGAGAGATAACTAAAAGCTGCAATTCATACTTGAACTAAAAATAAAATATAGTTTTCATTTTTTATATGAACAAAAATGATTGTGTGTGTTCCTAGAAAAATGGTCATTACGAAAAAAATTACTACAATAACCAAGTGAAGAAGAATTGTCAAAATTTCGAATATATTATGTGTTCGCTCTTCTATTATGCCCTAAATTATTTCGTGCTGTGGTTTTAAACACACAGAATTACTGAAAGCAATGGGTCGGTACGTCAATAGTGATTACTTGTTATGAGAGTTGGGAAAAAAGGTTTCAAATTGTTTTAGAGTACAAATGAGGCGTTCTAATAGATTTTCGTGATAACTTAATCATCAAAGTTCTTCTGAGAAATTGTCCGATTTTTATGAGTTATCACGTAAATCCATCGGAACGTTTCAAATTTAAAGCTGCAAGCTACAGTAGTTATCTCTGAACATTAAAACTTTAGATGAGCTAAATATTATTGAGTAAACTTATTTTCATTGGGGATAATTTGCTGCAAATAAAATTGTTATAATTCTTATATATATGAAAACTTGTGACCAATATCAAAGCTCGTGACAATTGAAATTTAAATTTTCCAACCTCTGTGACATGTGTAAAAAGAATATGGCATTCAATTTTCAAAATTATATCCTGAATTCTATTAGTCTATCGATCATTGAATAGGATTTAATATGATAATCCTCTATATTCAAAGATATATGAAAAGGATCAGGATGTGAGGAGACTTTATCTCAACTGATGCATGCAGATTTTTAGAATCCCTTTACATTACTGTTGAAACAAAAGTGAAATCAATACCAAGTCAGATGAGTTCGTTGGTCAAATTTAACTTTGAGAGGGTGTACATTTTAATTCAAGAAACAGTTTGAATCTTAATAATGGCTTTCATGTTTGAAAATAATTGGTAAGAAACTGTTACATCAACACTTTCATAAACCTTGTAAATAATAACCTCATTGATATCTCGCAAGCAAATACTTTTTCTCATAGAGTTAAAAGTTGACATAAATATATACTTAACGTGCAATGCTCTACTTTTTTAAAGTAAACTTTTTTCATTAATGCTCCCCCTATAATATTTAGCAGCAATTGGTAATAACTCATTTTGAAGTAACAATATAACTCTTGTAAATCGAGCAGATTTATTTTCCGAATTATTGAAAATAATAATCAAGGACAACATTTCAATTTAGACAAGTGTCTCTGCAAGAAATGTCCTTTCAGGTAATGAAGTGTGCGCCTTGAACTTTTACTTTACAGCCACGTAAAAGCAGAAAAACTGTTTTGCCATCAGTAATTACAAAAAATGTCTACTAATCATTTCGAATACAAATCTCTACTCAAGCTAATATTTCTACCTGGAATATATTATATTATTAGACCGTTTCAAGAAAAAATTATTTGTCAATTTTTTTAGAGGTACGTGACTTATTTAATGTATTTTTGGGCATA
>JAOWAT010124998.1:0-10226 GCA_028571025.1 Longipedia americana
AGAGTGTATTTTGTCGGTTTTATATGTTGGTTAGGGGGCAATGTCAATAGTTGTTGGTGAAAAGTCTGTAGACTGCGGGAAACCAAGCAATCCCAATATTGTTGACTCTGGGATATTAGCTGTTAACACAGAATGAAACAAGGAACATAATTGTACTATCGAGGTTTTTCGGTATTCACTTGGCGTATTTGAGAAGCATTGCTCAATGTTACATCAGAAAATATCTATAAGGTCTGACTGGAAATTGGTAGGGAGATGTGTTTTTGTGGAATTTGAAGGAGTTTTGGGATAGTGACAGGGACTCACTGAAACTAATGAAGAATGTTGGGTTTATAATTGATGGATTCAAGCAGGCGGTTGAAAGGGACAGTTTGTTTGATTCAGGGTTTTTGGGGTTTGAGAGAGTGGAAGACTGTCCTTCAGACAGAGTAATAAGTGTATTGAGAATGGACGCTTTGAAGATGATTAGTATTGTAACAAAGTAAGTTACGAGAATTGGGGATGAGAAAATGGTCGGTAGGTTGATTGCAAGATAGAAAGAGTTGCAAGGCTCGATATAGAATCCGATGTTAACAATTCCTAGAGTGTAGTAGCCATCAGTAGTGATCCTTGCGTCACTGCTGTAGAAAGTTCATAATTTTGGTCACTTGATACGGACTTTGAATGGGCATCGGGCGATGCTGGTGGTGAGTTCTCGGCAGCCTTTGCAACATCCGTAATGTATGGAATTGATTCCCTAGAAGCATGATGTGCAGATAATTGAGGTGAAGTAGGGTGAGCTTTAGTAGTTTATAGAGTTGGAGAGGAAGATGGGGTACCCGTTGGTGGGTTTGGAGCAGTGTTCGAATTCTGTGACGTTATAGAAGTTTAGGTTTCCAGATAGGTTTATGCTGTTGCTGGGGAATGAGAGGATAGGGGCACCTGGGAGGTTGTTAAGACTGGGGGACTACCTGGTAGAGATTCCGCAGGTTGGGAAAATTAGAAGTTTGAACGTGCATGTGAGTATGGTAATATGTTTCTGGGAATATTTGAGGAGGACTTGAATTGTTGCTCTTTTGTGAATGTTTTTTGTGTTAGAAATTTTATAAATATAAATTAATGTGGGAAACTTCCGATGCTGATTGATAAACTTGTCTTGGACACGGTGGTAGAAAAAATCAATAGTTTTGAACATTAAGCTGTTTTTGTTGGAACACTTTGGTCTTTTTTATAAAGCCCGATTATGACGGTGTCGATGATGAAGATGACGATGCTGGGGGGACGTTTTCAAAATTTTTCTTCATTTTTGACAGAGATTCACTCGGATTGGCAATGGTTACTTTGTTGTTTTAATGAGCAGTTAGTATGGTTTCCCGACTTGTAACCTATTTGTTAAAAAGAACACTTTATATCTAACTGGCAAGAATATCGGGTTTAAAACAGAAGTTCTGAACTTAGTCTGAAGGATTATGGGTGAGATTAAAACTTTGAACGACTACTGAGGATTATGGAGAATTTTATTAGTTGGATTGGGCGTTTGAAGTTTTTGTGTAAATGGAGGATGTTCTGTCAATCTGAATGTGATTGTGCTCTTCAGAGTAATTTGCCGAATCCTGGACGGTTAACGAGTATTGGTCGGCTGAGACGTTGTTTTAATCTTGCAAAATGAATTGTTATCGAAGATCCTGTTTTCTGGCGAGTACTGCAATTTAATTCTTGATATTCTTAAGTTATCTTCTTTATAGGGACTAGAGCATGAATTTCAGTTCTGTTTTAAACTTGTCGAAAGTGTAGTGTTGATCTTTGTATTTGACGTTGGTAATGACGGTTCCTAGGAAGCAACGGAGTAGTTAAGAGAGCATTTAGGTATTGCAGTTTTTTTTGTTTAGTTCATTTTCGTTGAAGGTGAGGATCTTGAACAGAAATCCGTAGTATTTTTACGAAAATTTCACTCCTCGGGATCTGCTCGTGGAAAGTGAGGAATCCGGCTACTGATGGTCCTCGGACTCTTATTAGTAAATGATTTTGTCGGAATCAGGGAGGAGTTTATGGTACTTTGAGAGGAGAGCTGGGCTTTTTTCGAGTACTTATTTGAATTGGGAGTTGGATGTTTTGGAGAGTTATGGACTGAAGGATTGAAGAGAAAGTTTGGGGAACTGCTACGTCAGTTTTTGGTTCAGATCTTAAAATTACTTCTAGGCCTTAAGGATTTATTCATAACGCTTGCGGAGGTATTTGTCATATTAGGTAGATGCCGGTAATTTTGGACTTCGTTCTGCAGAAGTTTGTGTTTGCTTGCAATAGAAGGACTAGCGGATAGTCGGGGTTTTTTTACTATTTTCCTACTTATTGTTATTTTGAAGGATAGAGCCTAGTGAGGAGCTTTTTTTCATTATTTTCTAAGCTGAACAGTGTTACTCTCTTTTGGGAGTGAAGCAGATTGGCGAAGACTTGTCGTTTTTGCTTGTAATTTGGTCGACTCCTTCACAATAGCAGCATTTGACTGGGGAAAGATTTTCTTTCTATTTGATAATGTCTTATTGGAGAATATTAAGTTTTTTAAGTTTCTTGTGAGATTTTTTGTTTGGAGATAACATTTAGTGATGAAACATTTTTAGTGATTTTTATCTTTTGATCCTTTGTTTTGAGGTGAATTTGAATGATTCAAACCTTTATTGACTTTTAGCGATGAGTTCTTTAAACTATTGAAGTCTTTGCGTTTTTTTATCTTCTTCCTAGGCAGCCTGCACTTATTATATAGATTTCGGCTGGAGTGGTTAATTTCGAACAGAAAGTGCTCGATCAATTTACGGGTGAAAAGATGTGGGTTTTAAAGGGCTTTTGTTTAACTTTTGCTAGAGATTAGTCTTAAGATTAATTTGTAAGGCAGTTTTCGATATTTTATTTCTTTTAATTTTCCCAATGCCGAAATCTTTGTTGTTTGCTGATTCTGTGCTGATATTATTTGAGTAGCTTATAGTATTATCAGTCGAGTAACGGAAGTAGGAGCTCTGGGCGGAAAAGTTACTCCTCGAGAGTGAGTTTGGATTTTAAGTTTGGAATTTTTGTGTGGAAGTGATTTAGTTTGGGTATTACTGGAGCTAATTTTCGGTTCGGTTGTCAGAAGAAATGTTATAAATGTAAGAACAGGGCTTCGATTTTGTTCTGTCGGTTTTCGCTTCGTGAAGAGGTGAGAATTATAAATGTCGTGGGTTGCGGCCACGGACATTCCTGTTGACTGGAGAAGTGACTGTGGGGTTGTTTATGTCGGTTAGCAGGGTTATGGAGTGGAATTTTTGTATTGAGCTCGCTCTGGAAGAATTGGGATGCCCACCTTTGCCGATTAGAGTGCTATTTTGATAGTTGGGAGGTAATCTGGAGTTTAGAGTGGGATGTTTTGGTATATTCATAGAGATGCATTTGTGGGTGATGAGTGAATTTTATAGATTTAGATTTTTATTTTGTTGTGAAGGGGTGGAAATGTCGTAGGACTGGTTTATGGAGGATTGTGATGGAATTTGAGTGAGATTGTTAAGCTTTGAGGGTCGATAGAATTTGTTAGGGGAGGAGAAGACGTGGGGTTGTTTGGGTTTGGGGTGGTTCTCGGAGGTCATTTTTTTAATAATAAATTATAATCTCTGTTTGTGGGGTTGCTAATAAAAAAGGAAAAAATGAACTGATACTGTTAGCAACGATACTTTTGGTGGGAACTATTGGTAATATTTGAGAAATGCATGTATAGAAATGAAATGTTTATTGAGGTTTATTTTCACAATTATTAGGTTTGCCAGTTATTACTGATGCTCTTATCATAGTTTTTCAGGAGTAACACACGGGATATAAATAAAGATGTAAGAGCAAGAGGGTACTAAAATAAAGATGGAGGCTAGGTCTTTCACGAAAAAACCGATGATCCAGTCGATACCAACAAAGTAGACAACAAGCACGCACACGACTACAGTAATTGAGAACAGGAATAAAGGTTCTTTATTCTATCAAAACCAACCTAAAAATAATCCATTTACTGTCAAGAATAGAGCTAAGCTTGGTAGAAACTCCTAACAGAACTATTCCGGAGTATTTGGGGATGGATCAGAGCGTAACGAGTTGAATAGGTGTCAATTGCCACCCATAAAGCGATACTAAACGGAGCATAAAAAATTGCTCACCTAAAAGAGGGAGGAGCACGATAATCGGAACTGCAGACTGGTAACGGCCCCTTCTCATTTTTTGTAGTAGTCCTAGAGAAGGCAAAATACTGGAAGATTACACGTTTAGTGTCAATAGAAAACGAAGATAAACTCGCATTATAACCATCCAAAGACGAGGGATCTAAAGGGTATGAAGTCTCTGCGTTCGGTAGTATCTTAGATTTCTTAGTTTTCACCGTCACACTGTGGGGATTCTAGGCAGTATGGGAAATTATTGAAGATATAGAGCAGGTGGGGAGTGTATCAGAAGAGGTTGAGAGATCGTAAGGAGTACAAGATACCAACTTCAATAAAGAAGTATAGGTAGTTGTTGGAGATTATGAGGGATGATTACGTGCTATATGACAAAATACGGAGGGATTTAGACGAGATTCCCCATCGGATGTGAGTTCAATTTTTTTCCACTTTTACTTTTACTTTTGCTTTCCTTTCCTTTATTCACTTTATTCTACCGGAAATTGGGGTAAACGAGCATTTTAAAAAGTTTTATCATTGGGAGTCTTTTTTTTTTTATTCGGAGTAGTAATAGATTTGATATTAAAGATCAATTGGTGATTTTATTAGGCAATATTTTTCACTGCGGAGGTCCTTAGGGAACTTATTCTTACGTATTTTAATCCGGAAAGAGGTTGAAGTTGAGTCCGACTTTGTCGGTGAATTCCACGAGTTTCGTTCGATGCGATCCCCGACATTTAAAGAAGCAGACGAGGTTAACTGTGGTGAGACCGCCACAGAAGAGGGTAAGAACAATCCAGAAAAGTTCGAAAAAGACCAAATTGAAGATTGTGGACGCCATCCAGAAAAGGATGAATGTGAAAAGAGAGACCCAGAATACAGCAATGTTGAAAGAATGGGCTGTTCTGGAAAGTGAGCAGGATTAGAATACCCACTGTTATTAAGCTTATTCGATCTATTGGTGTTGCTGACTCTATTGTGGTCTGGATTATCTGTATTAGGACCACCATTTCAGTCCAACAAGTTTGCGCCCTGCGAGGTTTTTGGTTGACCAGAAGTCGAGGGAGGCTAGGATCAATGTGAGAATGAAAGTTATGAAAAATTGCTCGGTTAGAAGACGGAATAGAGTATAACTGAGGTTATGAGGGGAAGTTTTACATCAAAATTGCGAGAAGTTTGAAAGAGATGGTTATTGAGCACATAGTCGGGTTTATGCTATCGTAGGTTAGATTTTGTTTGGATGGACTGTAGCCGGTATTAGTGGTGGCGAGGTTGCTGAAGATACGACAGGAGTTTACTTGTCTGTTTGCTGATCTTATTATTGCATTTTTTAAAATCGTACGTACGGTAAAATAATTTATACTTTTTTCTTATAAAACCACTATGGGCAGATTAACTGCAAAATATTTCCGATAGAAGCAATCAAAATTTAACTCTGTGAATTATTTTTACATCCAATCTTCTCGTGTATTTCGCTTTGAGGTAGGTGTACAATGGTAAAACTCCAAAAAAATAGCTAAGCATAAAGGTCATTATTTCACAAAATGCTCCACCGCTAGAATAGAAGACGTAATTTTCTTTCAGTGAAAGTTACTTTCTCCGAGTTTGATTTGACGAATTGAGAAAATCCTTGATTTTAGCTTTGGCCTCGAGTTCCTTGTTGTTAGCTCCATATGCATTTAAGTTACTGTGAAAAATATTGTTTTCACTCTAGTACTCTTCGAATTCAATAAATGGAATGTAATTGACAAGAAAGTATCTATATTCCGAAGTATTTATGTGTTTTTCCAAAATTTCCTTCGTCTACAGCGAAATGTCCCGAAAGGACAAGGCTTCCATTTCGCAGAAAATTTGGTCGGGCTACTTTGGGTCTTCAATTTTTTGTTTTATTTGTATTTTCATTGGAGTTGTTCGCATTTTTTAGTAGTCCTCAGAAAACTAGAGTAGCTTTCTATTTCTAGAAGAGTTAAGACATTTATCAAAACCATTTTTATTCGACTTTTTCATCGGATATATCATGCTTGTGACCAGAAAAAAATAAATTCCAATCGTTGAGACGATGATGAAAGGACTATTTTTGTCAACTCGGGTCAAATAGAATAACAAACCCATGCAAAATACACCTAAGGCGTTGAGTAAGCAACTCAACAAAATTAGGCAGAAACTGAAATTGAATGTCTAGAGGATGTCTGGGTTTGATGTAATTTGTTACTTTCGGTGTTAGTATTCTTCGGTATGAGGGTTCAGTTAAATTTTTGAAATCTCGACTGATGAAGTCTTCGACTTCGGCTCGTATTCTCGCTGATAATCAAAGCCCTGTTCGAGTTCTTGTCCTTGATGCCTCCGCACGGAGGATTATCCATATTCACCTGCAAAATCCTCTTGTTGCGAACTTTTTAACCCTCTATCTGAATAGATGTGAGTGAATACCAGAAATGAAGAACCGTTTCAGAGTGGAGTCAAATTTAAGGGGTGGTTTTCCCGTACTATTCTCAATTTTGTTGGAATCTTTCATTGAGAGGTAGACCAGCTTACAGAAGTTTTAAGATACTAATTTTATGCATTTGAAAGTGAGTCAATAAAAAAATGAGTGATGCGTTTCAGAAGAAGAGCATTTGGGGGTTTTTGAAATATTTAGAAATGGAGGAGATTTATATTCATGTACGGGGAGGTGAAGAATGAATACTGATAGAATCCTTTTCAATATTAATAAAATGAGGAATATTAGCGAGTATTAATCTACGGTTTCGTTTGTCAAATTCGAGTAAATAATTTTCACAAGGAAAAGATAAAAAATTTGAATTATAGTCAAACTACCAAATCGAGAAGATGTAGAATTAGTTACTGGGGAATATCCTCAACAACATCGTAATTGCGTACAATAATGGCAGGTTATGGAGAAGGCGGTGCGTGACAAAATTGTGATGCAGCAGAAGGAGCAGAGAGAGGAGGAGGCAAGGCGGAGGAAGGAGGCAGATAGAGACTAGCTAGATGAGTTTGAAGACGAGGAGACGAGGGAAATCATGAGGAAAATGAAGGCGGAGCGGATCCAGATGGCAGAGGAGAAACCCGTCAAGAAGTATGAAGAGAAGCGATCAATTGGAGAGTATCGGGAAGTATTTTCTATCTTAACGACAGATAACAGAGAGTGAGTTTCTGAATTGGGTCACTAAGTTGAAGTACACCGTGGTCCACTTCTATCACAAAGACTTTGAACGGTGCAAAATAATGGACGTGCATTTGAAGGTCCTCAGTCAGCAGTTTCCTAATACGCAGTTTTTGTACATAGACTCGGAGAAAGCACCGTTTTTCGTGCAGCGATTGAGTGTGAGAACGTTGCCAACGTTGTGTTTGTTTATTGATGGTGTGCTGAAGGACAAGGTAATAGGATTTTAAGGGTTAAGTGGGGATGAATTCTTGACTTACGAATTGGCAGCAAGAATGGCGGAGAGTGGGGTCATTGAGTCTCCAAAGTCGAAGATTAAGGATAAAATGATATTGAAAGGTGGAAAAAAACAAAATGAGGGGAGTTAGTAAGAAGACGATTGATTAAGATTTTTGAGATATTATTGGAGATGTTCGTTGTTATTGTTTAGTTGAATACGTTTGTAATTTTTGGAAATAAATTTAATAAACAATGAATAACTGATTCTAACTTTAATATCATTGGATGAAAAGAGGGTGAGTCGGGTGTTATATTTAATCGTAATGTGGGCTTGTAATTAGGACTTATAATAATATTGAAAATTAAAAAAAAGAGTTGCTTCTTCAGATGACTGATTTAACGGGTGCTTTGACTCAGATAGTGCAGAGTTTGATGGATATAATAGCGGCGCAGAAGCAAGCAACGTTGCAGCCAGGGTAACCACGTTTAAAGAAGACAGCATAGATGACATACCATGAATTTTTGAGGAAGGTTTTGGCGGGAAAGTAGCCATTGCCAGTAAACTCCAAGAAAATGTCATACCGCTTACAGGAGGACTTGTAGTTACTGCTGGAGTTATCGGACCATAACCAGATATCGGTCAAAACTTTTGAGAACATTGTCGCAAAAAAAAGGATAAACAGAACTGCATAGAGTATGAGAAGTCGGTACCATGATTACTTGCACAGAATCGATGAAAAGGATATGAAAAATATCGTCAGGTGGATTGAGAACTAAGGGCTGGAGGGGTATTTGGTGTTTGAGGGCGAGGAGATGAGCATACAGAGAGGAGAACCCAAGGAAACAAAGAAGGAGGAGGGAGACAAAAAGAGACAGAGAACGGTTTCTTTGGATAAAGAAGGAAAGAAAACGGAGAAAGTGGAGAAAAGTTACAAAGGAAGGTTGGCAAATATTCCTACAAACTGTAAGGAATTAAATGAGGTGTTGAGGATCTACTCGAAAATGGTGAATATACCTGTGAAGAGTTTGTTGGCGAAGTTAGACCAGTTGTCAGGAGACTTGGTAGAGTTGGATAATTACATAGAGACGAAGGATTCGAGGCTGTTGTGGACGGAATAAGAGGACGAAATATTGGCGAAGGGCGGTGTAGAATTGGAGATACTGAGAAAATATAGGGGAAAAGGAGTTGATAAGAGAAAAAAATATTTGGGACTTTGAGAGATGAAAAGAAGAGGGAGGAAGTTGATAGTTCACCTATTTAGATTTATTAATACGTGAATGTTTTTGCCGATTGTTTATTTATCAAATACTAATAAGTAGAACGAATCGAAACGACAAATAAAAAATTGCAAGATTCCGTTAGTTATCATTGTCATAATTTTTTTTCATTCTTAGACATCTATGAATGGTTGAGCGATGATCTTGCTTCTTTGCAGGAGCAGAATATGCTACTTCTAGAGTTTTATTTGTGCTCCCCTGTGGTTTAAGAGATATCTGCTGTCTTTATCCAACAGATAGCCTTCATTATCAATTTTGTACTACATTTCCGAGATTGTGATGGATGTTTATTGCCCTGATTGAGACTTGATTGAGAATTGCTAGATGTATTTCAAGTATTGGGCTTTTCCAGGATATTTGTTCGCGGGCGAGGGGATGGGGGCTAGGATGTTCGTGAGACTGCGAACTGAGTAGATTGATTTTTCCAGTTATGCGAGAGATTTGGATGTAGACTATTGGTATTGGTTCATGTTGTCTCTGAAGGTCCTGCTTACGTAGTCGATTTACCTCTTTTGGTTTTAGAGGATTTTTTAGGTGTTTCTGATGAGTTAGGTTTGGCTGTTTCTCTAGGTTTTTTTGACGAGATTGTTAAGTTAGAAGTCGAGATCAACGATTTTCCTATCGGTCTAGCTTTTATAAGAGGTGAGGTTGAGTTATGTTCTGAGACAGTTGATCTATTTTTTTAGTTGATCGGACTGTATGGCAAGGGTTTTACTATTTGAAGTTTTGATGTTTTCTGAAATGAGATTTCTAATTTCTGTAGGATCGATGACGATTTATTTGACGTGTTTGAGTTATCGCTATTGGGCGTTGAGGTTGAGTTATAGTCTTTGGACTTTGAAGGAAAGGTCGGTGATTTTTTTTTAAAGGGAAAAGCGGGGTGTTTAGGGGTTATTGTCCTGTTTTTGGGGGAGAGATTGGAGATACAATTTTTCGAGATGGGAATGAGAGGAGTAGGTTGATAGTTGTGAATGGGTGGAGTGATGGTAGGTTTAGCGGGATGTGAGTGGTTGCTATTTGGAAGGTTAGAAGAAAGTAGGACTTTTGTGATCATGATTATAGTTGATATTGAGATTAAGATTGGGCGGACAAGGGTTAACGTTGTGTTGGAGGGTGGATAGATTTTAGACTTTGATTTTTTTCATTTAGAGAAGAGATGAGCGGAGGATGTTGCGTTATTGGGGATGGCTTAGGGTGTTTTTGGAGTGGTCGGAGGTTGTGAGGGCCGGATGACTGTTCATTTTTTTATTTATTGATAAAGGTAAAAGGGGAAGAGTGTAAGGCTATGAAATAAAAAAGATATATATGATTGGTATTATATAAATATTATCTTTTTTAGAGAGTAAGGTGTGAGTGTTGAACTTCTTAGAGAGGCTTTCCAAGGATTGACGGGACAGTCGAATAGATCAAGATGCATG